>JAAAKQ030242705.1:0-11075 GCA_010016005.3 Zanna intricata | reverse complement strand
GAAGAGAATTTCCTTTCTAGGACATATTTTCAGAGTGGAAGAGACCAGACTTATCAGACGGATAATCGAACTTTTCTAGAGCAAGAAAAGCAGACCGAACTGGTTAAACGAAATACAGAAAGACATGGAGGAATTAGACATAACCGATGAAAACCTAAAAACGAAAATCGGAAAATATGAGAAATTAAAAAATAAAGAAACAAGATTCCTATCCAAACCCAAGAAAACAACAAGCCGGATGTACTCTGAACAAGAAAGGGCAAGAAGATATGAAACCCTTAGAAATTACTGGTAAAAAAGAAAAGCTGAAAAACAACAATTCAGCAAGAAATGAATGAACTTACCCATAAAACTGAACTAAAGTGATCTATTATGGTCTTAAAAGTAATAAATAAATTCGGATAATCTTAAATAAATTTTTTCCTGCATTTTTATAACTCGTTTTTGTATTTATAATTAACTTAAATTATTTTTAAATCCATGGATAATAGATTTTTGATAAAAGATCTATTTTTTTTTTTTTTTTAATGTAAGACTTTTACTTTTTATCATTTTACTAATGGAATCACTTTTAGAATTTTAAGTTACGATTCAACAGGTTATAAATGTTTGACGGGTTCCTGTTGGAATTAAGCAATGACTTAACATTGAATCTTAATTTTTTTTCTTTTACCACTTACTGTTGACTTGGAAATTGAATATAGGGTGAATACAAAGTAATTACGCTTAATTTAATCCTAACTCTACTTTTATTTTAATGAATAAAATATAACTTATTATTGTGAATGACAAGCCATTCTTTAATGGAGTAAATATACTAGTATTTTTCAATTAATAGTTACTTTATTTATAAAAAATTTCTATTATCACAAGAAACTACTATGTCATGATTTAGTCAAGTCAAGTTCAACGAAAAATCAATTTCTTAATGATTTTCAACGTTTTATATTCATGTAAATGAATTTATGAACTTCACCAAAATATTTTTAATTTTGCGACTGTAGTTTAATTTCTGATGCAGCAGCATAACTATAAAGGGAAAGCATAGACTACAATTTCAGTTATCGGGGTTTTTGCAAATGCCTACTTTTCAAGAATTTAGTCCAAAAGATAAAAAAAAAAGGTTATAGAAATTCCTTTAAGATGTATGTATCTACAGTATTTTGATTAATATTTTCGGACGGGCTCAACATAAATTCTTAGAAAATGGCTTAAAGAATATCTACACATTGATATGTATCGACAGTATTGATATGTAGTATGGGAGGAGGTGAATCATGATGAAATTCTATCTTAATATTATTACTGAAATTTTATTACTTACCTTTTAATACTATTACAAGTTTAAATAAACCAAAAAATGTTTTAAAAAAAGTTCAAAATATCGATATTTTTAATATGTTTGATCGGCTACCCATCCAAACTTTAATTGTCTCCCCCCTCCCACAATATTCCTCCTAAAATAATTTTTTATGAACGCCTGTACTATTACTAGTATGCCTAGAAAGATATTTTAAAAAATTTGCTTAAAAAAAAAAAAAAAACATCATTTTTTTCAATTTTTGGGAAAGGAGTAATTTTTTGGCAAATATTTTTTTCTAATGGAAAGGTAAGAAGGTACTCATGCAGTGAGTTTAATATAAAGTGGGGTTATGATTGCAAAACTTTGAGAAAACTGATCCCAAAGAAACTATTTACTCTATTCTCTGGAGGTACTGATCCCAAACTTTTACCAACGAATTATCCCATAAGTCTCTACAAAAATTTGAATAAAATCGGCTTATCCAGTCAAAAATTATTAAGCATGAAACACGCCAACTCACGTACGTTCGTATATACGAATATTACGTACACTTCTATTTATTGTTTCCTTGGGGTATGAAACGTCGAGAAATACAAAAAACACGTATTCCATTTTTTTGACTACTTAACACACATTTCAGCCTAGCTCTAAATCTATGATACCAGGAAATAATAATTCCATATTTTTAATAAATCAGATTTAGGGATGAAAGAATATTCAAACTTATTTAAAAATAATTCTTGGGCTCAAATTTCGAAAAGCTGCTGACCAAAATATTTGTAAATTGACATGAATACATATATATAATACATATCCCGGCTTTCAACTTTTTTCAACTCCATATCACAAGAGAGCACTACGATACCCTACTAGTATCAAAATAAAAAATCAAATAAAACAAATATTATTCAAAGAAAAAACAAATTATGTAATTTTTTTCCTTCTGTCATTTGACTGGTTTGATGCAGTTCTCCAAAACTCCCTATTTAGTGCCAACCGTTTTATTTCGGTATACATTTTACAACCTACCCTAAACAATTTGTTTTACATATTCCAAACGTTGCCTGCCAGCATAATTTTTCCCATTTACCTGTCTCTCCAATATTAAGTAAACTTAACGTTATGCATTTTTAAATAAGTTTATATTACAGCCTATTAATTTAAAGCACAATATCGAATTTTACAAAGTTAATAAATATAGCTTATAAATTCTACTTGACGTAATCTTTATAATTAAATACATTTTAATAGATATATCTAATAAAACTACTGTTTGAATAGTTCTGTTAATATATTTTCTAATTAAACCGAAGTAGAATTTAACTGACAGGTAGTCTGGACAAGTAAAACAATAGAAATACTTAATAAGGTTTTGTCAAATATAATAAAGATACATTGTAGACTTAAAGTTTATAAAGTTAGAATTATCTCTATTATACATACTATGCATACTACCAAACCGCACGCGAAAGTTCAAAATTATGTTAACAATAAACTCGAAATAAACCTATACCTGTATATACACACTCACGCACATGTAGAACTACATTTGTGCATTTCGTGATAAGAAAGGACAGTAACACTAAAGTACAACTACAGGAACTTTAATAATTAATTAGTTACAAAATAGTTAGACTAGCACGAATCGTGAAACATTTACATTACTACAGTTTATAAATAAGTAACTTTAATAATATTACTAATAGATGTATATCATTTGTTAATAACATTTTCAATAATAAAAATTATTGGAAAAAATGGGCCAATTTTTAATGATGGTTTAATAAATAAAAATATTTTATCATCAGGATGACTGGAAATACTTAAAAGATTTTTTTTTTTAAATCATTAAAAATAATATATTTGAATAACGATGTTATCGATGTTGGATACGGGGTAATATGTCAGTAACTGTCAGAACTGGTTTTTGTTTCGGGTGTGGTGGACCAAGACATTATAAAGCTGAATGTCTAGTTCTGCGTATTGTGCGACAAGGCACGATACCGAAAGGTGAGATGTCCACCTGCGCATTAATGGATAAAAGGAGAAGAGTGGAAAGGACAGGTAAGATCGGGGTGGAACGAATAGGTCACCCACCCGTGTTGCAGTATTGTAACAAGGGTTTTTTTTTTTCCGTGTTTTTTTTTACAAAAAGTTTATAATATTTTTTTTTCTTTTTATAATTGTTACTTTTACTTCTTTTTATTTACTAATTTTTTTTTTTTTATCAAATTAACAATTTCTATAATATGTTATATGATATGCACTCCACCCTACCATAATTAACTAATTAATTATATTCTATGTACTATTATTTCTGTGGTTTTTTCAACCCTCTTTAAAATTAAATTGAATTTCTTTCTCGTAATTTTTCTGTTACGCATAAATTAAAAAGCAAGTAAGATAAAAAAAATTAAATACTTTAAATTTTTATCCTAAAATAGTTAATTTGGGCGTAGAATTTTTATTTAGTTACTTAATATGTTAAACATACATACTTCTATTTAAATTATAAATACTAAAGTCATTTGATTTTAAAATGTTACAGGATTGTGTTTATAAACATTAAAACCATAAATCTTTTTTTTTTTACCATAATTTTTTTTTTTAGGAAGAGTCCTTCAAACGACATATATCATGAGACGGATAAAAGTTAAAGTAAGCAAGTATATTATTACACGTACTGGTCCACTTCATTGTCCATAAATAAACATTTCAAAATGCTGATGACAGCACTGTTAAAAACACACAGGTTGTAACATTTTTAAAAAATATTGTAACTGAAAAAACAGAATTTCGTTTATTTTATTTTTGTTGACTGTTTTTACCCTAACAAAGATTATTTTGTTTTATTTTTTTTTTGTTATAATGTAATTTTTAAAGATTATATTGTATTATTATGATATTTTTTTTTTATCAAAAGATAAATTATAATTATCAGAATTATAATTAGATTAAATTTTAATTGAATTCCAATATAAAGAAAAAAAAAAAAATTTGGTTCTTTGAATCGATTTCGATAGTTGTTTCTTATTCAACATAAGGTTTTACTTTTGTTGTATTTTTAATGAGTTTTCTGATATACATTAAACGAAAAATATTTTAAATTAAATATTACATGATGTTTATAGACAATTTAAAAATATATTCCACTTTCTTGTTGGTACGACTTCTTAATAGTGTAGGCCTACTATTATAATTTAATTTATTATTAGTATTAATTATTTATTAATTAGTATTAATTTAATTTAAATTATTGCATAACTTAATTAGAAATAACACATTTACAATATTTCAAATATCATTAGCTCACGCTTAGTAGTAGTTTCTTCATGCCATGTACTCTTTTTTTTAATCAAGACCTAAGATTTTCACCCTCGGGTTTCATTTGAACTTTTTTCTTTTTTTAATTGAACAGTTTATTCTTTTTTGAAAATCGATGTATATTTTATGATGTATGACATTTTAATAGTAATTTTTAAAAAAAATTGTAATAAAATAAGGAATAAGGAAAATAATTAATATATTTAAAAAAATATATATATAAAACTGATAAAGTGTTTTATAATTTAATAACTTACAGTTTATGGAAAGTTAAAAGATAAAATAACAGATTAATAAATTTAAAAAAATGAATTGAATTCATTTTAATAATATGCTACGTGTGATGGGATACTATTTTATAGCTCATGGCAACCTATGCATTTTTATTAAATTATAGTTGATTAAAGTTTATAAAGAAACTTTATATATAAAATCTATTTAAACTGTAAAAAATATAATATGAGAAGAGATTAAATAATAAATACGTACTCAGTAAATTTTAAATACTTGCAATCTATAAAATATTCCATCCATAATTCCAGTGATACAGTTGTTTATTTGTGATTTGAGATGCAATGAAAAGCAATTAATTTCAATCATAATTAATTATTAAAAAAAAAAAAATAATAAGTAAAATTAAATTTATAATCAAACGAAATAAGAAAATTTGATAACGAGCAATTAATACAATAGGCTTTTATCAACCAGTTCTCTTATCATCTTCAACTCAAAACCTAGGCATTACTAAAGAAAAGTACAAGTTCAAATCTCTAATCTCCAATTTTTAATTAACCTTTAAATTTTAGCCAGTATATGTGTTAGTGTGTGTTTAAGTGTGTATGTGTACTGATGTTCATTTTAACTTTAGAAAGTGCTGACTCGATTTGATTCTTTTAGTAATATTTTTTAATGAAAATTTTAGAACGATAAATACATTTGAGAAATAAAATGAATACCTCCCAAAACAAAATACCCAAATAATTACCCTTTAAGTTTTATATTTAAGTTCCCCTTTGATTTTTCATTAAGTGCGTCTTAATCGGTATCTGATTTCAATTTATTGAGTATAGATTTAAAAGGTTTTCTTTTTTTTTTTATCTGAGCATAGTAATATATTGCTATGAGATTTTTGACTTGTATATTTTATGGTGGTGATTGCATAAGATTTTTTTTAAAGGCCATCTTTATTATTCATTTCTTTGATTCTTTTTCTAATTAGCGTTTTGATAACATTTAGTGTGATTTTAGGTACAAAAATACATCTATTATGATTCATGCAGTAATATTTTGAGTCAGGTTTAAATTGCTTTTTTTTTTATAAAAGACAGCTACACAGTTTCTGAAAATTACATTTAGAAAGTGGGGGAAAATTCATTTTATAAGAATTTATTTTAGTGAAATTTATTTTTATATAACAATTATAAAATATAAAAGAATTAGGTTAAATGAAATATCAACTTCTTAATAGCAAAATTTTATAATGCGCCATACATTCGTAGAAATGTGAATACCATAATTTTTTCGCAACGAACGCTATCTGTCCACCGTATATAAATACAATTATGTAAATTATTAATATACGTTTTATTTTCATATTTCCTTTGCATTTCATACAAAACTACTGGCTTTGTTTATTTTAATTTACACCCATTATCTCGGTTTGCGCTTATTTCTGTGTTTGTATAAGATTATGCTTGAACAGTGTAACCTGTTTTAACAAAATTTGTAGAATGAATTTATTTTAAATACATGTAACAATTTACACTAACGAGATCTTAACAAATTCTGTTAGTTCTTTGGGTGAAGTATTTATCAAAGAAAATACTTGGAATTTAATCTCTAAGAATAAATATTATATAAAAATAATAATAATAGAATAAAAAAGGAATATGAAATATTAAATAATCAAGGAATAGATTGGAAAGAAAGAAGAATTAATAAAAAAAAAATTGTGCCGATTTCCGTGACGAAGTGGTAGTGTTTCGGACCCTCATCCAGAGGTCCCGAGTTCGAATTCCGGTCAGACACAGTATTCTTGATACACTTCAAAATTCCATTTCCATATTCCTTCGAACTAACTTCAAACCTTCTCTAATGAATTAATTCATTGAGGAAAAAAGAAAAAAATCAATAAATTGATAAAACTGTTATGAACTGAAGGATGGACAAAGAAAATGGTATGAATTAGGAGAAAGTGTAAGGCAAGAGTGCTCGTATTTATCAACCAATTCTAATTTAATATATATATAAAATATATGATCAAAGACAATGAAAGAATTTGTGTAGGAAGAAAAAAAAAGATGAAATGAATAAGGTTTACAGATGAGATAAATGACTTAAAAATTAGACATATGACAGAATATAATTTGGTAAAGCTTTTAGAAAAAAGTACTGAAAATTCGAAACAATAAGTCAGCTAATCTCTAACTAAAAAAATGAAGAATTTACAAACTGGGAAAAAAATATGTAGGTGTACAATGTTAAATGAGGATTGGAAAAGTGAAAAATGAAAAACAAGAACAATAATGGGTAAGGATGAACTTATTAAAAAGAAGTAATTATTATACAACAATTCGAAACTGGAAATGAAGGAGGGTTTGTAAGGTTATGTAAGGAATATACTTTGACGAATGAAATACGTGGAAACATTAAGAAAAAGAAAGAGACATTTAAAATTTAAAGAATGAAAGAAACTGGAAAATATTATATGTACTGGGAGTGAAATAATGAGAAGAGTTAACAAAAATTTGATCGCAATTCAAAACAGTAAAAATCTAACTGCAACTTATAATGTCAATAGAAAGGCTGATTAAAATAGAATTAAGGAACCAGTGGAGGTGTAAAACGATTCCCTAAAAACAATAGTGGTTATAAATGATTTCAGCGAAATGCAAGTTAAAAAGAATTCAGAACTACTCTGGCAAGTGGAGACAGATTTCATGATATGGCAAACCGTATTATGGTTCTGAGGATAATAATAATAATTCATTTTGATGATATACATTCTTTTGACATGTGATTTTTTTTGTTGACTTTATATGACTTTTTTTAATCTATATAATAATGATAAATTTATATAATACAAAAAAATGTGACAACACAGTTGTAGGACTTTCCCTTCACGCGGCTGTTTTCTAATGCACTGCTTACACACACAACTTAATTTAAAGTATTTATAATTATATTTCAATATAATATTTTTTCCTTATTTAATTCAATGATTCTTACTAAAGAATACGGCGCATACCGTATTTCATTTGCACGGCAGTGGTGGAACAAGTGGCATTTTAAATAAATCTTTACACTTGATATATTTTTCTGTTCCACTTTTAGTTTTTATGGTTCTAACGTTCTCACCATGACATTACAACTTAGAAGAAGACTACAGCAGCTGTACATCAGTGCTACGTTAGCGCTCCTTGTTGTAAAAGGGGCCACTAATCACACTTTACCCAGGAGTGATTTCACCCACTTAACCACTAGTTTATTTAGAGCATTTTTTTGCAGTGGAGATGCAATTTTGCAATTTTTTGTTGTTGAATATATTAATTTTTAACAGATGTGCGCAAGAAAAATAATAAGTTAATTACGCGAAATCTTGAGATACTGAGGGTGACCTTGCCTCACCCCGTTGATCTTTAAGTTAAAAATTTAATTACATCAATTTCCATATGTAGAAGCAATGTGCACAAGTTTGGTCAAAATTAGTTGAGTAATTCTGGAGATATAAGGTGGTTTAAGGTGCGACACCTAACATCTAACACCGAACAAACACACACAAATACCGGAAAATTTTAATCCGATTTTTTGGGTTTCTTAGGTGTCAAAACATCAAGATGCGGTGAAAACTGATTCATTCCGGTGAATCGGTCCAATTATGGCCAAATTGGACCAATTAAATTACCATACTTTCCTTTCTTTAGTTATATCTCCGCTAAAGCTCTAGGCGGGAAGTAAGAATTAATTAACGGACAAAAACAATATTTGAAAAATATTTTTTTTTTTATGAGATTAAACTGCTATGTTCATTAGTCCAAATTGAAATTTGCAGTGAATGAAAAATACCATGTCTAACGAGGGTTTGAATCCGGGACCTCCGGATGAAATCCCGAGAAACTAGCACACAACTAAGGAGATCGACTTCATGGTTTTTCATTTAATTTCTAACAGGAAACGTGGTTTTCTAACGCTCTTGTTATCAATTTTATTTTTGTCATTTGCTAGTTGAGGATGAATTTTAACTAAAAATTTCAATGAATTCAAATTGAAGCTATTAAAATTTTCCCAAAGCATCTCTGTAAATCTCAGGATTTTTGTGGAAAACATATTTAAAGAAAATATTTTAAAAAATTTCCTTCTAAGGGTTTTTATCCTTTCAATTAATAAATAAGATATGATACCCGGAGAAATACCGGGTAGTACAACTTACGCTTAATGCATTTGACATGGCAACAATTGAAGTATTTGTTTTAACAAAATATATCCTTTGTTTATTATACGTCATACATACAGTATGATTGACTAAATATCATATTTATCCATTAGTATTGTTCCTACATTTGTAATATGTACATTTTAGACAAACGTAAAATAACTAAAGTAGTTCATAACATGTTTTGTAATATCTTATTTATACTTGAAATATAAATAAGCTAGTCATAATAGATATCGTAAAACAATTTATCAAGAAGATTGTAAATTTTTATGAACATATTTAGCTTAAAGAAAACAAATACTTTTTTAAAAATTCTATCAAATACAAAATAAACACTTCACTTCCACTTCACAAAATAGATAATATTTTCATAACTTTTATGAAAATAATAATATTAAAAAATAACTTTATCGGTTAAAATTTGCACGAGATTATTTATATTAAATTGAATGAAAAAAATTTATAAAAAATATTTTCCACAGAAATGTAATGTTTTAACTTCCTATACATTCGTTTCGAATTAAAACAAATAGTATCTGAGATTTAATAAAAATATAAAAAATTACGTAAAGTAATAATCTTTTTTTTTCTTTTTTTTTGTTTTAACCACCTGTTATATCTATGGTATATCTTCAGAGGATGAGTTGAATGAATTGTAGCGTGGTGTGAAAAATGCCAAACCTGACCGGGATTCGAACCCGGGAACTCCGGATGAAAGGCCGAGACGCAACCACTCGCGCCACGGAGGCCGGAAAAGTAATAAAATGTCTTACAATAACATACAGACACAAGTAAATTACTGCTGCGGCATTTTAAGAAACAGAATATATTTAAGTGTGCAGGATTCTAAAAAAGGACTATTCTAAAAAATCTGCCTTTCATAGTCATAAAATAAACAGGGAGGAATAAATTCAGATAGGAAAACCATAGAAATATTTAGAATAATAAAAGAAGTAAATTATCGGATCAAAAATTTATAAACTATTCAGAATTTATTATTAAATATTGTTTGTCCTACATTGAAATAACTTCGCAAATATATAAAGATCTTTAAAATTTTTCCCATCAGTTCGAGAGTAAATGGTTTCATCATTTAGATGTGTGTGTAATCTTATAAAGTGTTCCACGAAGAAACAAAGGAACTTTTATTACATTTTCTTCTTGTGAAAGTAATGAAAAAGATCACCTGATTCAATGCCATTAAATTACTTCATTTGGAACCATTTGAAAACGATAGTATACCAATATAAAAGTAATAATAAAGAATAGTTACTGATTAAAATACGATAAGTTTTTGAATTTATACGAAACATTACTGAGATGATACAGGAAGCCACCGGAAATATTTTACGTTAGGGAGAGTGCTGTGTAACTATATTAGGAGTAATGTTTATTAGATACAGAAATAATAATACGATTTTCTGTCTATTTTTCGCCTGTTTTGCTTCAATAAAAAAAACCGGTATTTAAATGCTTTTACTTTTTATTTTAAATTTACGTTCGTTTATTTTAAATTTCTCAGAATTAACTACTCCACAAGTTTTTATTTTACTAAATCTTTGGAATTTATTAGTCATCTAACAAATCTATTATACTGCAAACCTAAAACAAAAATTGTTTTTCCACACCGATTTTTTTGTTTTATGTCGTTTATGGGGTTAAAACCCATTTTGTTAGAAACAAATTTGAGGATCCAACGAGATGCTCAAATTAGAAAAATCGGTAACGAAAAAGACTTCACTATACTGCCTTCTACAACGTTTCAAAATTCCTATTTTTTTGCAGTGGGGGGGGGGGCATCGATGATGCCAGTTTCTTATCTGCTGACGGCGTTTAAGAAAATAAATAAAATTATAAATGCAATCTAACCGAACTTAATCTATGCTCGCTAAGCATTGCTAGCAAGTTAAGTTAAGCGAGCTTAGGTTAATTTTAGATTTTTATACGGATTTGAATACTAGATCGTGAATACCGGTGTTCTTTGGTGGTTGGGTTTCAATTAACCACACTTCT
>JAAAKQ030242650.1:0-11076 GCA_010016005.3 Zanna intricata | reverse complement strand
TTGAACTTTTTATTTTGGTTTATTCAAAATTCTCTTTCCACCACTAAGAATGTTACTTGGGTGATTTTGTGTGTGTGTGTGTGTGTGTGTGTTATAAAAACAAAATAAATTTGATTATTGTAAATTAACTATATTTACTTATTTTGATTAATTATTTTACTGAAATTATATTCTTCTGTACTGTAAAATAATATTTTAATTTCTATTAATATAAACCACCTAATCCAAAATAATGAGATAAGAATATATTACCTTAATTTTATCATGTAAGTGCGTTTGTGGGTTGCAATATCCCATGAATAATTGAAATAACATGTTATGATTGAAATAATATGCATGCTAATTTTTAATCTGCAATTCAATTAAATATGTCAATCATGAGAATGCAGGATCTCTGATAAAATTAAGGATAAAATAATAAAATTAAGGTAAGATTTGTCTTATCACAATATTTTGTACTAGGAGGTTTATATTAATAGAATTTAAAATATAAATATATTAATATGTTCATTAAATTTATTAAAGTAGAAATACTTCTTTTTTTTTATTTATACATATATTTAAAATTTTTTTTTAGGTAATAATCTGACAAATGTATTAACAAAATGCCAAGAAAATAAGCCACGAATTATCAATTGGAGTCCAATTATTATGGAAACAATTGGAAATGATGTCACATTACCTTGCAATGCTAAAGGGATTTCATCATCTCAATTACAATGGATTGATAAAGATGATGAACTTGTTAATAATGAACCAGATTCTAGATATAAGGTAAAAAAATCTCGTTTTATCATTTGAAGAAAGTAATAAAAAAAACATATATTAAAAAATAATTTTTGCTTTTTACACTGTTATGCTACTTTAAATGAATGTTATGCAATATGTAGTTGCTTATCTCTTAGAATAATTTAGGTAACCACTCAGTATAAAATTGTGCAGTGCTCCTAGTGTTAGTTTACCTTTGATTTGTTTTTCTTCTTTTTTTTTTAATTGATTATGGTCCCTGACCTCTAGTATTAAAGATTAAAGATCTTTAATACAATTTCAAGGATATTACAAATGTATTATAAAATTTATTACTGTAAAGGGATGCATTTTATCATCTTTACAGAAATCATAAAGCTAATTGCAATATATACTTTATTATGTAGGTGATTGCTGTGTTTTAAAATAATTTAACAAATAAAATGAAAGGAACACTTTTATCTTATACATATAACACTCTTAGAGATACTGTAAAATTCATCACTATTTTGGAATAAATGACTCGTAGTAGTATCATGTGAAAAATTCTTCTGAATAATCTTTTGAATCCCCGTTACTAGTTTAAAAATGTCATTCTACAAAAATTCATTTTTTGATCCTTCATCTATTAAGTGGTTAGCTGTTCTGCCCTCTGCTATTATACTAGAATCCTAGTACGTTAGGAAATTTTCACATTAGAAAGTATAAATCAGGTAAAAGATATACAAAATTCATAAAAATAATTATAAAAATAAATTACATTAAGTGGATCTAAATGAATTATTTTGAAGATCAATATTAACAAATAATTTGAAATAAACTGAAATTAAATCATTGGAAAGATAGTAAAAAAAAATTCAAAAATAATTCTATACTGAAAAATAGAAAAATAAGAATTTCTATTTATTTAGAATAGATTAAAAATAAATAAGTAAAAAAAATTAAAATCATCATTAAAAAATTTATTTTTATATGAGAAAAGATTTTACCTTTTTATGTATTGGATTAAATGACTTATAAATTAGAATTTTTATTATTTTAACAGGTATTGGAATCAGGTGATTTAGTTATAACAAAGTTACGTTGGAGTGATATGGGTGGATATACATGTGTTGCTCAAAGTTCAGCTGGACGTGATTCAGAGACAACATTCCTATATCCAATGGATGATGGTAAATAAATTTATGGAATTTTTATATTGTAATAGTAGTAATTTATAGATTATATAATTTACTGATCTTGGGAAATACTTCCTTTTTTACTGTTATATAATAATTACATGATAAACTGAAACTTAGAAAGCCAGAGATCAAGATATTGAAAAAAAATTCATAATTGTTCCAAAAAAAAACTTTTTTTCACTAAATATAAATTATTTGTAATTTCAGTGATATAATCTCAAAGAATTCATTTATATTTTATGTCCACAGTTTTAAAATATGTATATCTTCAGGTTTTATAATCCATCACCAAAATAGAATAGATTAAAAAGATTCTATAGATTGATTTTTCATTTATTTAAATTTTTTATTTACATCATAATATATAATATTATTAATTGCATTAATAAACAAAATCTCCAGAATCTTCTCTGCTATTAGTGATGGGATACAACGGATGCTTAGAATGATTTTATAGGAAAGTCATATGCTAACTATACATAGTTATTATACTTTATAGACTTTTATGCAGTCATTGTTAGCAGTATTTGGCTGTACTTAACCTGTAAATTTAATTAAAATATATATAAATATATGTATATATATATATTTTTTTTATCTTTCATCTTGTATAATTATAATTTTTACAATTAATGTAAATAATTTTTCATTTATTGATTGAAAAAATAAATAACAACTGAATGTAATCTTAATTTGTTATTATAGATTAGCTTAGTTATTTACATGTAACTAAATATTTATTACAGCTTAAATTTATTAATTCTTAGACATTTACTTTATGTTATTCATTTTATTTACTTTAAAATATCCTTACACAATCTGATGGAGGTTGGTATTAACTCTAGTTAGATAATTGAGCACGTATAGAATTTAATAACCTTGAACCCTTATCCCTTTTTTGGAAACAATATTAGTCAGCAGTAATCGTAATTAGAAGTCAATTAATGAAATCAAAGAAAATGAGATTTCTTTTCTGCCCTGTTTCATTTTTAGTGACATTAATTGATACCAACCTTTTCCTCATTCATTTTAATATTTTTAATTTCAGAATAACACTTTGTTTTTCATAATTTTCAGATTTATTTGTATTATATACATAAATCATAAAAACTGATATTTATTGATTTAAATTTTTTACCAAATATTCAAGGTGTTTTACTAATTTGAAAAACAAGTTCATGAAACATGATCTGTCAACTTTCTAAAAATTAGAAAAAAACTATTTTCTAAGTTAAAGGTTTTTTTTTAGAAATAACAAACAATATAAAATATTATATCAGTTAATTGTAACTCATACTTCCCCTTATTTTCACCTGTAGCTTTTATATATTTATACTTATTTTATTTCTAATGTGTATGTTGCTATCTGTTCAACTAGTGAACAGTAAGCATCCCCATATGATTCAATGAGATAAGGATGATATTTATGACATATAAATGAGGTGTAGACTTGTATAACTTTATATAAACATAAAAATGTTTTCCTCAAAAAAAATAAAATGTAATAAAAGTTTTATTAACAATAACAATTGCTCTATATGTTTAGTAAATTTTATAGAGCAAGAAAAAAGAATTATGAATTCAGTTTTATAGGTAACTCTAGATGCAATAAGATGATTTATCTGTCATCATTAAAGTACCAAATACAAACAATTAATTGTGTTTGAGTAGAGAATTTTTAAAACATGTAACAGACATTTAAAAAAAAAAGGCATTTCGATCAGGCAACCAAGACAAATATGTGAAGAGAAATATATATCTACATATATGTGTCCTCTATCACAAATATATATATCTGTGATAGAGGACACATCCCAAATATATATGTTATATATTGTTTTCTATCATAAATGTATGTTTATATTTATGATAGAGAAAATTTTATCAGTGGTTCTGTGTTTACAACATATTTACAAATTATTTTAATCATAAAATTTTGTATTTTTATTATTTATAAATAACTAAATAAAATTTTGTTGCAGAATGAACTACTTAATATGGATTTTATCTCAACTATAAAACAATTACGGCGCCTGGAACTTAAATTAGAAAAAAGCTTATTTTGTGTCCTCTAGTCAGATGATATAGTTGTTAGGTTAAAAATTAATTGATTAATTATAATTACTTAATTAAATAAAATTGCTTAATTAATTATTTATAAGTAAATAAATGAATGAAACTTGAACAAAATATGAGCCACAAAGTGCCAACAAATTTAATTAAATACATAAATATGTGTTATATTATTTATTATTAATTTAATATAATTATTATTATTTATAACTTATCATTAAAATGATAAAGAAATATGTACATTTATTTCATATTAATTTATTTGTATTCGTACATTATATTAATTTTTCTTCACGAAATATGAACAAATATTCAAAAATGAAAAATTAATTAAATATTACAAGTACAAAAATATTTTGTAGATTAGAAGATAAAAGTTAATGGACTCTTTAAAATAATATTATGATTTTTTTTATTATAATTATTCTTTAGTACAACTATTTTTTTTTTTTACTTTAGAAGACTTTTTAGATGTAATTATAATATTAATTAATTATTATAATGTATTATTTTTTGTACTGAAATGTATTATTAAATTTAGGTATTGTATGTGTAAAAAAAAATTCATTATATTATGTATTTTTGTTGTTGTTATACATTGTTTATTTTATATTTATTTTTTTTTTTTATTATAATTTATATTGATGTAATTATAACTTCCTATGTTTCATGATTGCATGACAATAAAAGAAAAATGATTGGTGCAACATCAAATAGGTGTTATTTTCTATTTAAAATAATTTTCTGAAATTTCTCTAAATATTTTTTTTTTTTGTAAGCATTTTTTTGTTTCTACATGCTGTTAATAATTTAATTTATAATAATTATGTTATTTTTATAGGAGAATTCATGAAATTTTGTTTAAGCTATTTTGGGTTACTATTTTATTCATATTTATGAAAAAACAAAAAAGTCATGCAGAAACAACATGAATACAATAGCAATCTATAAAACCATAAATAGTTAATGATTTCCCCTTCAAGAAAGCTACATTTATTACAATTATTAATTTATATCCACCATGAATAGATCCTTAGATTCTTAGGGGTGATATACTCGTATTAATATGGTGACATATTTCTTTAAACTGACTACTGAAATTCCTAATTTTTACAGTTAATTAAGAAAGTTACATCACACTCCTAAAGTGTTGTTTAAATTTTAAATAACACTCCTTAATAAAGTGAGAAAACTGTTAAATTTGTAAGTAATCCTTTACATCCACACACAGCCCAGCATTCATGAAGATTCCTAGTAAGGTTTTTTCAAGACGCATTGCACAGTGCCCATATACCATATCCACTCTTAATAACAACACAAAGAAAGTATTGAAATTGTACACTGAATTTTAGTTTGTTGTTTGTGCTCTAGAGTGAGAGCATATTATTTGAATTATTGATTTAACATTGTAGTAAGTAGTAGTGTCACTGGTTACTAGCACACTGTTGTCAAATCATATATTAATAAACCAAACAATTCTTTACAAAGCTATCCTATTAAGTTTGACATTAGCCTGCCTCAGCCACTAATGCTGACAATTTAGTTCAATGAACAGAATTTTACAGGACTTCAAATATTCTCATACTTTATTTCACCCTCCGTTTACAATTGGTACTCAAGATGGGGAAAGACTATGAATCAACATTTAACACCAACAACACATGAAACTCTTGAGAAAGAGTTTTACACTTGAATAGACAAATTTTCTAATAATACATATTACAACTTCATTCTACATTGCCAATAAGAAGAGAGCAAGCAATTATAAGAAGGAATTATTCACAGACCTGGTTTTGAAGATCTTGAAGGCTTTAACCATGTACTTGAAGGACCAGCTGACAAACAACAACACTGCTTACAGATAGTGGCCTTCCTTTGCTCCATACCAACTCAAAGGAAAAACAACCCATTCAGTTGTTGCCCATTGCAAAGACCTGTAACTGACTTGGAAGGAATTCTATAACCACTTTAACCAACATTTCAGGAACAATTGATATTCTGTAAAGTTGATAATAACATTTTTCAGCCATAAGCGTAAAAGAAACTGTCAAAATATTTTTATTGAAAAGAATAAAATTGTTTGATTTTTTTTTTTATAACATTGAAACAGAAATATTAATCAAGCAGCTTCAGCTTTCTTCTGGGTCATGCTACGGCTTCATTTGACAAAGTTCTTTGGAAAAGCAGTGTTAGTTGTTAAAAGAGATAAGAAATTAACTATATTCCACCAAAAAAGGTAGAAGATAGGAGATATTGGTGGCTTAACCTTGCCCTAGAATAGAATGTGAAAATAGTGATTTCAATGAAAAGAATATTACACACCAGTGCTCCTCCTTATATTATATTTTATTTTTTCTTGAAGCAAGAAAAGGTCTATAATGACTTTTCCTTATAATGTATTAACAATTTTAAAGATGTAAGTTTTCATTGTCTATTAATAAAACGTTTCTAATTGTTGATAACACTTGTAAACATACTTCAAAAGTGGCTGTACTGGATCTTGTCTACATATTGTTCCCTCACAGCATTCATAAACATAAGGACCACCACACTAAAACAAATAATTAAATTCATCAAAAGTATTTTAAATCTACAGCAAAACAAAAAAAAAATTATAGTGTTCACTTCTCATTCGTATCTTGTATCTAAATTCATGTGGTGTTTAAGAGGACAGCTAACATTTATTTTAATTGCATGGTTATGTTGTTACATAATTAATAATCAACAGTATTTAATAACAATGAATTATTCATACTCACCTTTTTGGTACCTTTTCTTTTCTTACTTTTTTCTGCGTATGTTTCTTTATTGCTTTTTCAATCTAAGAAAAAATCACTTCAACACATAGACAGCAGATCACAGACATGTGTACGTCATGAAATTCTATACTGAGGTTGATTATGCATTTGGCGAGCAGTTAGATCTCTCTTTTTCTGTTTAGCTTCCGGATCCACAGTAAGGTATAATTTTAAAGGAAAAATGAGGATGATATGTATGTATGTAAATGAAGTGTAGTCTTTTACAGTCTCAGAACAACCATTCCTGAGATGTGTGGTTAGTTAAAACCCAATCACCAGTGAACATCGGTATCCAAGATCTAGTATTCAAATCTGTATAAAAGTGAAAACCTTAGAACTCTTAACTTTGAAATCAGCTGATTTGCGATGACAAATCCCAGTCTAGTGGGCTGAGCAGTCAGGTCTAGTGTGATCTAATAGCACTTAGAACATTGACCTATAATAAATCTGTTAAGTAGAATCTGTAGTTGTTAGCACACCTCAGTTTGCAATGAGAAGTAGTAGTGTAGTTTACATTTTACATTTAAACCTATCTATGTTCTCAAATACATCTAACACTAGTTTCTAAAACTTTATAAATTGCTACCATTTTATTAGTTTTTTATATTGTATATTGTACTGTTGGTAAAAATAAAAGAAATTGCTATTATATGTATGATTTTAGCTAAATGAGTAATTAAGGAATTACTTAATTGCAACAACAAACAAACCAGTATTTGTATATAGTATGTTCAGCTTATAAAAATTATTCCAACAATAATAGCAACATTACATTGCTTTTAAAAAATCGCTGGATAAGGAAAACAGTTCAATCCAAACTAGCCCTCTTAAGCTATGGATATTCTTCTCTGTGTGTTGCCTAATTCCCTAGCCATTTCACTATATTAAGACAACTCCATTTAGTATGTGTTGTATCTTTTCATTATTCAGTTACTTTTTGTCACCTGATATATTTTATTTATGAAAAATAAAATTTTAATTACATCCGAAAGAAACTGAGCTCAAAAGATTAAATCCACATCTAGCGAATTTTAGAATTTTGATATAATTTAGTTCATAAAATTCCTGTATTTTTTCTACAGAGGCAGTTGAAAGCAGAAATAATTAATCATTAGTAAATTTTATAAAAAAGTAAAGGATCCAATATAAAATTTTATAACACCAAATTTTACAGATGATTGGTTCTAATTATACATCATAAACACATACAACTTGCAACTTGTTTCACAAAAGATATCCAATTAGTTTAAAACATGACTACTCAGTACCATATGAAACTAATACTTAAGAGCTGCTACATCAGGTAAGACATCAAAAGCTTTTAATGATTCACTTAGTATGAAAGTGACTACTTTATTTTTTTAGACATCAATAATTCACATAAAATCTTCAGATAATTGATAGAATTTAAAAATCATTTTAAAATCTGTATTTTAAACAATAATGTTAGAAATTCTAAAATTTTACTGATATTGTAATAATAATTATTATTATTATTTAGGGGCATAGAATATTCAGGTCATTAAAAATGAAGTGATATCACTATGCAGGTACCAGCTAAAGAATATTTTGAGATATTTCTATTATTTTTAATTTTGGTGATCTATAGGAAATATTTTCTAAATACTCCACTACTAGTTTCTTGCTTTAATTCACATCCCATAATTTTATTTATTTTTAAATGCCCTATACTAAAAGATGTTACAAAAATTATGGAATTAACACATTTTAAAAGGGATAACATCTCCGTAGATGCAACATAGTGCCATGAACAGAATGCATCTTAATATCCACTTAAAACATTATAAGTAACAATCTAATTTCTTACTTTGCATAACTTTATAAACAATGATTATTTCAACTTTCATTTTTAAATAACAAACTAAACGTATGTTCACTAGAAGAAATATAATTAATATGATTGTAATTATGAGGCAATATCATAATTTATTAGATTGTAGCTCTTTTGTATTTTTTTTACCTGACTGCACAGAATTGGATAAAATATTTTAACTCCTGATAGAAGATTAGGTATGGTAATGTTACAAGATAAGATAATGTATTTTTTCCTTTATTACCTTACATAATCGTTCTATGTATGTGGTTCTGTAACTCTAAGATGATTATGTCAATTTTTATAAAAATAAATAAAATAATTCATCATAATTTTAACTACATAGAACACAATACAATTTTTTTAATTCATAATATTAATTTGGCAGTTGCTAATCTTTAACTTTAGCACTGACTTCACTATTTTGAAATTTAGATAATTTATAATATTTTTTCCTCTTTTGTGCATTTTTAAAAAATTTTATTAATTAAAAAAAAAAATAAAAAACATAATTAATAGGAATTTTTCTTGTTACATGTTACAAATAAAATAATATTTTTCTTGGATAAGTGCTGCCAGGTAGAAAAACCTCAATGATAACATTTTTTTACAAAATTATTGTATATCAGCCAATGTAAATCCTCTACATGATGAATTTCAAACATCAATTGCCTAAGACTACCTAAATTTAAGCATTTTAAAAGGATTACTTAAAAACACAACTTATATTAATATTCATAATCAATAACAGATTTCATTAAATAGATTCTTACCTATAATTGTTTACTGAAAATGCTGTCTCTTTTTATTAAATGACAAAGAATTATTGAAAAATTTAATTTAATACATTGAAGAAACACCATTTACCTTTTTCATTATAAATAATCATTAACAGCAATTTTTACTCACGATATGTCAAAAGAACCTAGTGTCATTCCTTAGGTAGTGTGATTCTGATCTAAAAATACTTACCTACAGGCTGTTTTACATAAGTATATATAAACTTATTGGACCCTGAACAAGATGGGCAGTTAAATCCCCTTATAACTTAATGGTTACATAACACCTAAAACTTCTCAGGAACTAGTATTCTGGAAAATAAAAGGCTATGTTTAAAAAATTGGATACCATAGACCACCAAAGTCAAACAACACTTAGTATAGTTGTTCTACAAATACAAAATGGTAATTGCAACCAATTCATATTTAGTGCAGAGCAACCATATCTTGAGGCATTTTTACAAAATACAAGAGAAGCTGAAAACATTCCTTAACAACATTTAACATATGACTTTATGACAAAAGCTTATTTCACAGTTACTTACAAAAAATAAAATAAGTATGAATTCCCAAAGAAACATTCTCATGAGAAAATACATAGTAGTTTTAGCGAGGTATAACTCATTTTGACTAATAGAATTTATATTGTGTTATCCATAATTTTGATTTACAGAAACTGAAAACATGAGATATTAACTAAACTACCTAAACTTAAAATTGTGAAGCCACTAAATCTATCATAAGTGATTGATTGTGGCTCAGCTGGGATCACAATCATATCACTAAAACAAATTAATTAATGTTGTGTACTGAAATGATGTACATGAAATGTATTCATGTGTAATAATGTATACATCAGTTAATATACATTATTGTTTATCAATAAAATCTAATACACTGTGATGTATCCAACATAAAACAGCCTTCAATATTATAAAAAAGTAACTGTATAGTCTGTAGTCAAACAATATAGTACTGATGAAAAAACATTATAAATATTTTATAATGTGGGAAGGGAAAATTTTCCATTATAATGGAAAATAATGGTTAAAAGAGATGGTATTAATGTATTTTCCTCCCTAAAAGCATATAATCAAATAAATTTTTTTAACCATCTGAAAAAACAAAATAAAATTGATTATTAGTCATTAAAAGTGCAAAAAATTCTTACCAAACTGTCAGCATCTAAACACCTATGTAATGTAGTATTAATAATAAAATAACCATTTATATTTGTTATTATTAACACCAGTAGACAAGATAATAGAGTCAGTTTTGGCAGTATAGTAAATATCATACTGTACTTCTAATTTAAACAATTTTTACAAAAACCTAGGTCAAGATTCAAAATAATATTTTTAGCAGTTAGTACATTAATAATACAAATATAAGTTTAACTTCATCATTTTATACTCTCTAATTTCATAAAAATTGATTACAATTACCCATGATAATTGTTATAATTTTACTTTTAGCATAAAATTAGCATATTTTATTATTATTGTCTTACTTTTTTATCTTGATTTTTTTTTTATAAAACTGCAATAAATTTGTGTATTTATCTAAATAAAATAACTTACCATGATAGTTTTGTGTGTGTGTGTGTGTGTGTGTGTGTGTGTGTGTGTGTGTGTGTGTGTGTGTGTGTGTGTGTGTGTGTGTGT
>JAAAKQ030242649.1:16200-28266 GCA_010016005.3 Zanna intricata | reverse complement strand
ACGTGTCTTTTGAAGGTTAGGGCTAACTAAAAATCATATGGATTTAATACTAGTAGTGCCATCTATGTGTCAGCCTATCAACTTTTCAGCCCACCTGGTACGTAATGTATAATTTTAATTGAGAAAATCAAACTACAGAACCCAAAAACAATCTATAACATGTATAATTAACAGTATAACATTAACCACTTAAAAATTAGTTAAAAAGAATAAAAGTAGAACAAAGTAATTCTGAAAGATTACAGTTGGTTAGAAATAAATTATTAAAATGTTATTTTTGTTAATTCTTAGGATAATTTCATATCGGTTCTTAAGGGCTGCTATAAGTCTGTTGGCTTTATGGGAAAAAGTTTTATGTCTTTATGTATGCCTGCTCTGATTTTTTACTGTAATTTTCAGACTTTCTTATGCAAAATGTATCACAATGTGATGCACTCTGATCTAATGTACTGTTTCCAAATAAAATTTGAATTTTTCTAACTTTTCATTGTTTAATTGATTTTATCTTACACTGTTTTGTTCAGAATTAAATTCTCTACAAGTTTTATTTAAAATTTTTATGTATTTATTACTCATTTAACAAAGTTACTGTACATCAAATATAAAAAAAAAAAACAGGGTTTTTTATCCTAATTATTGGTTTTCACCCCAGTTTTCTCAGAAACTACTCCAGATACAGTCCTGGGATCTATTTCATTTAATTTTTCAATTCAAAAACCATAAAAACATTGCTAATTCTGTCTCTTAATTAACTTCCTAAAAATTTCAGTATGACCTCGTTTCACTGGAGTAGCTGAAATCTTTCATGTAAAGTTTATATGAGCTTTTTCCATTATTTTTATAATTATAATAAGTTATGAAAGTTCTGAGAGAAGTTCATGATAATCCTTTATAGAAAGTCAACCAAACTTAATTAATTTCAGAAATTTACCTGTAGACTTATGGTTATTAGAATAACAGCAATTATAGTACATTGACTTTTCACAAGAGCATGTTTGGTGTTAAATAACTTTTTGTTTGCAATCGTTAAACATTAATCACTTATTTATATCAAAGTAGATTCAATTTGTTTAGTGACTCATGTAATTATATTTCATATTCCACAAGTATTCAAATAATTTCAATGTGTCAAATTTTCTTCCTAATTTTACCTACTTTGGGATATTGGGTATAATCATAGTAATTTGTTCCACTGTATAAATCTTCTAAATAATTTATTTGACTCAAACCCAAAGAAGATAGAAAACAACCCCAAGATAAAAAAAGTCCTGTCAAATGTAAAAGTCTTTTTATGTTCTTCGACTAGAATGGAATTATTCATCACGAATTCCTATCACAAGGTTATATGGTCAACGAGTACTACCTGGAAGTTTTATGCAATTTGTGTGAGGCAATTAAAAAAAAACAATTTGAACTTTGAAGAGGATTTTGCACCATGACGATGCACTCGTACACACTGGTTTATTTAAGTAACAGTTTATGGTAAAACATAACACCATTGAGGTGCCACAGCCATCCTATTCTCCAGACATGGCTCCATGTGGCTTTTTCTTTTTTTCAAAACTTAAGAGGACAATACTTTTTTGTGATGATTCCTTCATGGCTTCTATTACAGTTTATTAATCTGATGTAATATCTTTCAGCAGACATTTAGGACTTGTTTAATATTAATAACTTTTTTATGTTAACTTTTTATTAATGTTATATTTGTTTTTTATATAACTCTGTAACTTTTTCAAAAGTTACTTTGTTTTTTAAAAGTTACTTTGTGTAATGTAACTTTTTTTTTATATAACTCTGAAAATTTTTTCTTTTAGTAAAATATATTTATTTTATACAAACCAATTGTATTAAGTGATGTGATATTTTGTATGAAGACGTAAAAACAATTTTTATTGAGAGCATTTTGTAATAAGTATTAAAGAACTTTGAAAAAGTTTGTTTTTGGTAATTTTTTTTTAATATTACTTTTTTTTGTTTAGTTTAAATTATTCAAAATTTCAGTGTAATGTAGTAAAATTTGTTAAACTTAATTAAAATAATAATTTTGAATTATTTATGTCAATTACATTCTTATTATATTAAAAGTTTTAAATTTTAATTTTTTTATATTTTGTAGAATAGCGATCACATTGTTCTAACCATTAGTGTTCTTTTTTTTTTTTTTAGTAAAATATTCTTTACATGATAAGTTTGTTTTGGTAGTTAATTAAATTAATTTTCATAAGTAATACTCAGTTTTTGTATATAAAAATAAACTAAAAAATATTTCTCCAGATCTTACCACACATTAAACAAACATATAAAGTATCTTTAAAATAAAGATTTGAAAAATTTATGCTAACTACATTATTTATTATGATTAATAATGTTTTGTTATAAAATATTCAGGTAATAGTTACATCTCTGATATTATAAAAAAATCCCAACAAAAATATTAATTATGCGACTTTTAAAATTTATTACACAATATAGCATTGAAAACTTTGTATTAAAATATCTATTGTAAGGATTCACCATATTCTCTTTAACATTAAAACTTAGTTTTCTGTTCAGTACAAACAGCTGCTATTTTAAAATCTCTTTAAATGCTCTTAACTTCATTGTTTTATTATTGATTGTATGTCCTGGTTATGAAAGCAATAAAGAGCTGTTGTAGTATTATGTAAATATATTAAGGTAAAAAGAGTTCACATTTTTCTTACTTCTTCTGACAAATAGCAGGGGCTACTCAGATGGTTTTATAAGACAGAATAGAGAAAAAAATTAACAAAAATATATTATTAATAAATGATTAATAATATAAACTGTTCTATTTTATTAGGAAAGTAACATTTTAAACATTTTTGTTAGCATTTGATTATTATAATGTTCTAAGAAAATTGTTGAAACATTCCAAATATGACATAGCAATTTTGGTAAATTATATCAAACTTAAAGCAGATACACCTGTTCATCAAAATTAAATTGCATCTAATTTTTTGAAACATTGGATTTGATAGCTATTACATTTGGGCAGTAATAATACACAATGTTTCTAAAATTATGTTACAACAACTAAATAAGAAAAGTATATCAGAATCAAACAAATAATGAGCTCTATAAGTTTTGTAGATGTATGTCACTTTAGTTGGCTTTTCAGTTAGTAGATCCAGAGATTCCTAAATCTATTCACTTGCTTCATATTTCCTACTGTAATTTTATTTTACCTCTCCACTAGAAGAAACTTATTTATTGAAATTTTGTTTATTACTTTTATTAAATTTCTTCATCTATACAAAAATTGAATTCTGTTTATAATATTGAGTAATGTAATTTGTAATTATAATGCTCATTAAGTTATTATTATTATTATTTTTTTAATATATCTGTACATTTATTTCTGCTCATTATATGAAAAAAAATATATCAGTAATAAGAAATAATTAAAAATATAAATGAACAACTTTTAGTGTAGAGTGAACAAAAAAATTGTAACTAAATATAGAAATTTTTAATAAACTACACGGAATGTAATATTTGCTTGTAAAAAAGAGGGGGTTTAAAATCATTAAAATAGTGGATATATAATAATGAAACGGGCCATAATGGGCAGATTGTAATTGGTAATGAAATGAAAATGAGTAGGACTCTTTACTTTCTCATATAACTATAAATGTGATAAATGAAAAATAAAAGTTTATGTAGCCAAATTTGCTTATTCATCAGTGCATAAAATGTGTTTATGTTTATTTTTGGACAGTAATGAATTTACTTAAAAAACTTTTTTGACAATAATAATCAAAAATTAAATTTTTATTTTAGTACTAAAGTATTATATCTTAATTTAATTATAGCTGACTGGCTTGAATAAAATGTTACCAGTTAAATTTTTTCGCACAGTCCCATAGTTTCGCTAATCTCATAAATTCCTTGAATTTTTGTATCAAGTAATCAAATATATTAAAAAATTTTGGAACCATTAAATTATATCTTAATAAATATATATTTTTGTCGTATGTTATATGAACTAGGTTGAATATAGTGTAAAAGTATATGTAACTATTATTCTCTTATTTGAAACTTGAAAATTTATAAAGAGTGTAATCCCTTTTGAAGAATCCAGATACGTTTAGAAATGAAATGATTTGATAAAAATTGCGTATTTAGTTTAATTTGCTACCAGTATATTATGAAATATAATTCTAGAGAACAGAATTTCCCTCAAAAATATCGATAGTGTTTTTCTTCTTTTTGCAGCTGATTATATATAAATGCTGTCACAGATTTATTAAAAAAATTTTATTCTTTTTAACTACTATGTATTTTATATTAATCCCGTTTCAAACAGTATGTTAACATAACAGTATGGTAACAGTAATTAAATATTTTTTATTTATTGCTTTAAAATAAGTAGAATCTTAGTATATTTTTATATAACATTGTAACCATCGAGAGATTTCAGAAAACTGTTGGTCTAAACCCCTTACTACATTGTTATATTTCTTGACTGCTTTTTGTATACAGACATGTTGGCATTTATAGTACAGTTTATTTTGCATATTTTTTTCAAAATAAACATGCTAGCAACATTTAAAAAAATTATTTATGAAAGACTGATTTAACTATAGAAGATGGTAGCATTATTCTCTGAATTAGACACTGCAACAGTAGTGTACTGGAGAAATTGGAGTCATAAATTGTAACCCTACCCTACTACCAAGCGGCATTGTATGAGTACTATGTGCACAATGCTCATTCTAGAGATACAATTTAATAATCATCTCCTGAGATTTTTCGATTCTTCATAAAACTTTTAAAAATAGTCATTAGATCAAACAGGTTTTTGAATGGTAAGCTTATTTCTAGGCTAGTATCTAACAACTGTGCTAATTCTGGGCAACCTTTTACAAAAAAAAAACACCAGGAAATGTGGAGAAAATTTGAGAAATCATCCATGAGAACTGTCATTGAGCAATCCATACATTGTGACATGATTAGAATCGGTTATGGGACGTGCCAAGGAATTTTAAGTAAAAATTTTAACATCCATTGCTGCAAACTTTCTTTAAAGGCTATTATCATTTGATCAAAGTACGTTGATGTGAATAATAATTCACATCCAACAATCCATGAAACAACCAACAATATTAGTTTTTAACAACAACCTAAAGACAAGAAGAAAAAATTAAGTACGCAAACCTATCATCAGTCCAGGCATTACATGGAAGGTTGCATCACATTAATACTTAAGGCAGATATTTTTGATGAGCTATAAATAAAAAATTGCTTTAAACTGAAATTCTGATCTGTTCTTATTTTACAAACACCCCCACCATCTTCTTCAAAGTAGCCTCTTTGATAGTATATGCATTAATACCAGTGTCTCTTCCATCCTCAAAAGAAATGAAGAAATTTATATCCTGGGCGCTGTCCAGACTTCTAGGAAAGAGGCAAGTCCTTTTTTTTTGTATATTCTACTGTATCAAACCAATGGGCTTTCAGCTTTGATATAAGTTTGGGAAACAAAGTCATAGAATGCTACATCCATTTATTGATCATAATTGGAGATGAAAATTGGATATGTAGAATTAAAATACAAAACAACAGCCATCTCATTGGAAACCAAACAAGGTGCAGCAGGTTATAAGTACAACAAAATGTATGCTATTGTTGTATTTTGACATCAAAGGCAGACACCGTTTGCCTAATTCTTCCTACTGGTGTTATGGTGAATTCTGACTTTTTTATGATGTTTTGAGATGTATAAGAGAAAATTTATGGTAAAAAAGACCATAATTGTACAAAAAAAATGAAAATTAGATGTTGCACTATAACAATGCACCCACATACATTCTCTGAGAATGACCAAGTTTTTGATAAAGTGCAACATGATAATTGCTCCTCACCCTTAGGCGACTACTCTTTGGATGTAGCCTTCTAACTGACTTTGCTTTATTTTTCAAACTAAGATCAAAGTTGAAAGACCATCGCTTTGACACCAGTAGAAGATATAAAAAAAAGAATCACTTCTTACACTTCCTTCCTTCAAGGAAGGAGATTTTTCCAACTCCTGAGGGAGTGGAATCAATCTATATAAACCAAAGAGACTACTTTAAAGGAAGTGGTAGGTATTTTTTTTTTTTAAATTGTAAGCGAACTAATTTTGTTACTCTTAAGTCAGGAACTTTCCAATAATTTGTTTAATGCAGTAATTTTGATTTTGACCAGAATTTTGATTTAAAGCAATTTTTCACTTATAACTCATTTTAGATGTCAAAAATATCCACCTCACCATTAATGTAATGAAATTTATATGTAATGCCTGAAAGGCTTAGGGAATGTTTAAGCTAAAGCTCATAAGATTTATTCAATTAAAAAACTCACTAACATCAGTGCTGATATTTGCACATGGCATATACCAATATGCATATACAACCAGCATTCTTATTTATTAGCATCTAACAAGGCTAAAATGTTTGTAATAATTATCTGATAAAATTCAGCGGTTAATGTTGAAATTAAAAAAATGGTAACTTTTTTAACAAAATGTGGTATGTTCTCAGATCCACAGTGGCTTTTTTAGCTGTTAATGTATCCAGGAAAATGAAACCATACATCACCTAAATTAGAACTAAAAATTATCATTTATTGTCATCTAAATAATAGAAATTTTTCAAAATTAATTCATTTTCTTAAATGTGGCATCTGAACAAATAAATTACATAGGTACATTCCATATTAGTTTTGGATTGTATGGATTTGTGAATGTTCTGTTGTTTAATTTATAAATTGAACAAAAGACTTTTAAATTAGCCAAAATAAAGCTGATTAACTAAAAAAATTTAATTATTTATTATTAATGAAAACATTTAACTAACATATTTAGGAAATAATTTCATTTCCAGACAGATCAGCTACATTATTGATGTTGTTTATTTGTAACGTATTAGTAGAGCTTA
The DNA here is from genome assembly GCA_010016005.3 of Zanna intricata. NCBI lineage: Eukaryota > Metazoa > Arthropoda > Insecta > Hemiptera > Fulgoridae > Zanna > Zanna intricata. The sequence continues at coordinate 21,325 of JAAAKQ030242649.1, read as the reverse complement.
GTTTTACTTAACTTTTCTTGTTTCTTTTTTAACCTAAACTTCTTTCTGCTTGGGAAATCATTATTTAAATCATAAAAATTAGTTCCATGTTTGTTCCCAAAAATTTTGTAGCTTAATAAAATTATTTCGTTGACACCAATTTTTAGTTTATGTTGTAATTTTCAGTCTTAATATCTAATACATGTACATTTTAAACAATTTCAAAAATTTGTCATCTTCAGCATCTTTGAAGACTTTATTGTCTGTAGTAATTCATCCAACTGTTATCATTCTTTGATATGCTTTACATTATCTTTCAGTTCTATAACAAAAGGATTAATTCACATGCAATCATAATTTGCACCATATATTACATTTAGTTTCGTTATTGTATATATTTATACATAATGGTTGGGTGGAAATTGGTGAATTATTAACATTTGAATATTTATATTCTTATTCAAAAAATATTAAGATTATAATTAATTTGGATGGTGTATTAAAATTAATTTACAGTTTTAAAATATTATGTACATTTTGGGAGTTTTTAAATATTATCTACATATTGGTATATTAAATTTACGAATATCCTGTAGCTTATAGAGTTATTATAATTTTATAGAGAAAATAATACTAAATTTCTCCTTCATTTGCCTTTTTTAAATTTCAGATATATTGTTTATATCCAGAGTTTTCAAAGCTAATTATTCAAGTGTAATAAAAATACATTCAAAATATCCCATTTGGTAGTGTATAGATTGATTCCAATTCTTCATTCACCCCTCAAGAGTTTGAAAATTCTCCTTCCTGGGTATCCTTATTCCTTGGTAAAAGGTGATTCTTTTTTTATATCTTCTACTGTGTCAAAGCAATGGACTCTCAGCTTTAATCTTAGTTTGGAAAATAAAGCAAAGTCAGTTAGGAGGCTACATGTAGGGTGTGGAGCAATTACCATGTTGCTCTTTATCAAAAACTGGGTAATTTTGAGAAAGTATATGTGAGTGCATTGTGATGGTGCAACAGCTAATTTTCATTTTTTTTGTACAGTTATGGTCTTTTTTGCCAAAAATTTTCTTTCATACATCTCAAAACATCATAAGAAAGTCAGAATCCACCATAACACCACTAGAAACAATTGTGCAAATGATCCCTTTGATGTAAAAATAACACAATAGCATGCATTTTGTTGTACTTATAACCTGCTCTACACCAAAATGTTTTTACAAATTTATTTTATAGGCAAGATTCAAGAATGATCTCTTTTTATTAGATTCCTGGTTTGGGTTCAGAATTGTTCATCTGATTTCTTTGTTTAGTACATAAACAAGTCAGTAATTCATTACAATCTTGAAAATTTTCTCTCCTACAAATAAATGTTATCATTTTTAGAATTTTTGTTTACTAAAAACTTTTAGGATGTTTTGATTTGTTTATGCGATAATTATACTTTGTTATTTTGCATCACCCAGTCTTTACTACATCATACATCTTCAGTATTTAGCTCAACATTATAATCTTTTTATTCTCTGATGTTTCATCATGTTTTTTTCCTGTTACCAAATGAACTATTCCTACATCCTTCTTATATTAACTGTCACCTTAATTCTTCTAATAACTTTTCTTTTTTAATTAACAACACTTAAACAATAATAATTCTTGATTTGCAACTCTTCATAATAGTTTAAATTTTCCAATTACAACAGTTTTGCTTTCAAAATTATTCCATTTTTTTTCTTTTTTCTTTTTTTTTTTACTCCAAATTTGGAAATCCTTAGCTTATTTATTAATTTCTTTTTACAACCTCAAATGTACTTTGAGATGTACTTTAATGAGAAAAATGAAGTGGATGAAACGATAAATTCAAAATTCCTTATAAGGAATTAAACTTAGGATCAATTTATTATTTACTTTGCATATTTGTAAAAGACCTTTGGTGGTAAACGGTAATTGACTGGGGAAAAAAATTATCATCAAAGATTGTTTATAAAAATCTCATTTAAGTTCTAAATGTAGATAGCCAATTTCATTTTTAAACAATGATCATTAGTAGGCACTGTAAAAAAAAGTATAAATAAACGAATAAATAAATAAAAGTTGAAGAAATAAAAAAATATATATATTAACTGGCAACTAAATAGTTTTTACAAAACACTATAAAACAAATGTTGTTGTTTTAGATAATTCTAATAAAAAGTGTAAATCGAGTTTTACACCATTTAAACCTCCAATCCAGACTGCCTGCTATGACTTCATAATCAGTTCCTTGCATGTCTCTTATGGGTCGGGTATATAAAAGTTATCTCAAGGAAGATAAAGACAGCATAAACCCCAAATCAAATAAAGAAATATTTCCATCAATGAACAGAATTTATGGGAGGATGACCATTAATTATTCTTTTGATTGAAAAATTTCAAAAAAGGATTCTTAATACACTTAAAATTCATGATCTATTAGATATTAGCCCTCTATCATTCAGTAATAAAGTTTCTGCTGCACTGTTGATGAAGTAAGTTTCCTGATTATCTGACCTCTCGTTTATTATGCACATTTTTAAAAACTATCATTTCTAATATACTATTATTTTGAGATCAGTTTCCATGCAGTGCTTGGCTACAGCTGATTTCCCTGAATAAAATTTAATGAATCAAATGCTTCTTTATTTTATTGTTTTTATTTTTATTTTTTTTAATTTGTCTTATATATATTAAGTTGCAGTTATTGTCTTTGCAAATAAGTTTATAAATGCCTCTTTCAACAGGTTAAATTATTCCTCCAATATTTCTGAGAACAGAGACCAATTATCTAGATAAATACGTTGTAATTTTAAAGTTGTGATTTTTTAAAATATTTATTACCATATTGCTGTAGGGAAGGCACTGTGCAGTTTTTAATACATTTTTTTTTTCTATCTTTCTCTATTTTTCTATTCTTCTGGAACATATTGTTTTTCTGCATTTGCTAAATTTTTGCTGACTTTCCAATGCTATCAAAGGTCTTTTTAGTAAAACTATCAAACTGAGAGGTATTGTAAATAAAATTAATTTCTCTGTGATAAACCCCACCTGGCTGATCTAGTGGTTAACACGACATCGCAAATCAGTAGATTTCAAAGTCGAGAGTTCTAAGGTTTAAATCCTAGTAAAGGCAGTTACTTTTATACAGATTTGAATAGTAGATCGTGAATACTGGTGTTCTTTGGTGGTTGGATTTCAATTAACCACACTTCTCAGGAGTGGTTAACCAGAGCTGTACAAGACTACAATTCATTCACATTCATACATATCATCCTCTAAAGTAATACCGTACAAGCTAAACAGAAAAAAAGAATTTCTCTGTGATAAGCCTTAGATGATGCACCACTTGGTTTGCTCTGGGTAAACCATCTCATTGAAACTTGCCATCTGATCTTCACAGAGTAAACATACATTTCAATAAATACCAAAAGTTATTTTATTATCATTAAATTAATTTTAAATCCTTTAATGGCAACATATTTTTAATTTCAGTTTCTTAGTTAAATTTAATAATTTTGTTAATTTCAAAATTAAAATGTTTAGGATGTAAATACCTTTTAAGTATCTAAGTACCTTTCAAATCATTGTTGCTAATTTTAAGATAAAAATGCTGAAAATGTACTCTTTCCATTACATTTAAGCTAACATTTTTCATGTTAAAATTAACATTTAACATCTGTTGGGTATGTTTTAAGCTAGATTCAAAACCTTTGTTGAATAAAATTTTTTTGGGCCATAACTAAGTGGTTACAGGTAACTTGATACAAGACAGGTCATCCTCAAAAAAATGGTATAACCATTATCAGGGATAAAACTCATCCACAACCTTCTATGGAAGTGAGAATTAGAGTTCTAATTTACTTTTTCATGGGGTTGAAAATAATGCTGCATATCAGTCTTCAAAATGACACTTTACATGCCCCAAGTCATAAGAAAGTGATATAGATAGTTTAGTAAAAAATGAATGTGTCCTTTTCATTGAGAAACAGTGTATAATGTACACTGTTTACAATTCAGGAGATTATTTTCTCTATAATACTCTATAAATATTTTATTTATTGAAATTTATTTAATCATTCTGTGTATTTACGTTTTAATGTAATTAATTTGTGTTTAAAATATAAGTAACTGTTTATTTGTGTTTCATTTTCAAAATAACATATTACTAATACGAGTAATTATTTAAAATTTATGTTACATATTTATTTGCATAAAGGAATCTAACCATTTGAATTTAGTGTAATTTAAAATTATTATAAAAATTTTGCACTTTTAATTTAATAATTTGCATGTTATAAATGTCATTTATTACATAAATATGCACTAAATAAAAATTTACTGGATTAAGAAATGTTAATAAAAATTAATATGCTTGTAAGTTAACATTTTGTATTACATGATTATAAATGAAAGCATTGTATTATTTATTAGTACATATTCTTTTTGTGATCATAGAATGGGGTTGGATTTTATGCATGATTATTATTTTTATTATTTTTTTTTTTTTTTTATGTATAAATATCAGAATTTTTATAAAATTTAATTTTCTTTTATTGATGTTTTAAAAACGAGTATGTAAGAATTAGTTTTAACCAATATTGGTGGTTATCATTTTAAATTTTAATTCTATTAATAAATTCTGAAAATCAAATCACAAACTGAAAAACATCTTGCTCAGTTATTGTAATACTATAATAATTCATTTTCTCAACGACCATTAATTTAATAACAATTGTTGAAAAATGTTGCTGATTTTAATCATTAGTTCCTGGCAAAAGAAAAAGTTAATTTTAAAATATCTTTGCTTTTAACAAACATTGCCTCTTATTGTTAATTGAAACGTTAAAAGTACATTGATGTTTGCGTTCAAACATTCATGATCTTTTAATGGTCTTAGAAAATGGTTGCTGAAATTAGTAAAAAAAATTTTATCACTTCAATAAAACACCATATTTGTTCAATTTATGAGCGTTTTAATTTGTAATAATTCTTATTTTTTTATATAATTAATTTAGTCAAGACAAACTCTGCTTTGTTATATTATTTTAATTAAAGTACAAAATAAACTGGTATTTATATGGTTATATATAATAACTAAAGTAAAGTAGAATAAATTGGAACATATGTAACT
>JAAAKQ030242616.1:0-11077 GCA_010016005.3 Zanna intricata | reverse complement strand
AAAAAAAAAAACATTTTTTTCTTAAATTATATTTACAATCGGTTTCATTCATTTGGAAACCATGAGTAAATTGCACCGCAATGATCACATTAAAAGGAGCTTCCACCGAAATCCCCCCTTATTGGAAAACTTTCAAAAGTCATGTACAGTACATTTACGAAAGCATTTGCATTAATAAAATCAAGTGAATAATAAAGTAGCATAAATAATAATATTAAGTATTACACAGCAAAATTAAACAGAAAATTAACAACACTAAGAACAAATAACACTGAAAAACGTAAAAAAAAGAAAAACGAAGGAATAGTGAAAAGAAAATCTGTTAGCCTCTAAATAAACACTGATGTTGGAAAAATATTTTTGCAAAAATATCTAATAAATATTTGTTGAACAAATTGTATTACACCACTAATGAGGCCAACTTGATTGATAGAGGTTCGTAATATCTTCTTCAACTATTCGTAGTATTTTCATTATTCTCGACGTTTTACATAATCTAAAATAAAGCAGAAATATCTAAAATATGTAGAAAGAGTGAAGAAACAGATTATTAAATAAACTAATTATTTTAAATCTCATTTGTTAAAGATTATTTAAGTTAAATAACGAATGCATACAATTAAGGTATTAAAATATGCATAGATATTGCATGGAAATAAATATATTACTTGTATTCTTTTATGTTGGAACGTTATTAAACTCATAATTACACATGATTTTAATCTGAAAATTTGTTTTTATTTGAATTAATTTGCGTATCTCTAAGCATCAATGATTCGTTTTCTCACATAAAGAAGATATACATATATATATATATATATATTATAATAATAAAAATAAGTTTAGGGGATGAAAGAAAAATATTTCTTATACAGATGGTTATCGAAAATTTTTCTTCCCACCAAAGTAATAAACCGTATTATTATATCTTCTCCGGCGGGCCAAAGACGTGCGAATGGTGTAAGTAATGTGTCAAACGTGATATTCTGACTTTAAGGGTTTCTCTCCGCCCGTTTGGATAGGTTTAAAAGGAAGGAAAAGAAGGAAATCATCATCCCCATAAAAAGAGAGGAAAGTCTGGCTCATTCTTCCTTTTCTACTACTTTCCTTCTCTTGACTAGCGTATCCTTCTCTGTATCTTTCTTTAAATTCTCTTTGCTTCTTATACTGGTTAATACATTAAACAGTACTCCTTCCTCGCTCTCAAGAGCTAACCTAAAGAGTCGAAAATAATGAATAATATAGAATGTCTACGCACCAGTGAAATACTCATACGAGCCTAACCGGGTCTTTCACATAAATATCAATTCTAAGAGACACCAATTTCTTTTTCTTATTTCTACTTTCATATATCCACCGACATGAGTCTAACCCATCTTTTACAATTTCCTACACCTACACATCCTGAATTTCTCCAATGTACATTTATTAGACATTCTTAGCATAGTGTTTATTCGTGTAACTTTAAATATTTATTATAATAAATAAACTGTTTTTGAAATTAAAATCATACATTATAATCTTCTTCTTTCAAGTTCATTATTTACCCACAAGAAATTTATAATCTAATATGAGAGATGAAAATAAAGCTAAATTTAAACGTAAATTTATATTAAACGTAAACCATTACATAAATGAAATTTACTTACTAATTTATTTATTAATTCACTAGTTAAAAATGTATGAGTAGATTTGATCCTCGAAGATCTTGTCGTCAGGCCCCCGTATAAACTTTTGGTCAAACTCACCCCCCCCCCGTATATTAAGATAATAAGTATATAAAATTAGCAAATAAATTTCAGAAAGCCTCGTGAAAACGACATCAGTGACAAACAACTGAATTTCAAAATCTTTGGTCCGTGTTCGCACACTAATTAAATCCCGCTTATTTACAAAAATTTTTGTCCTTTTTGAACCTTTAACTGTCCTTTTTTGCCATCAAAATGTCAAGCCATTCAACATCAAAATATAAATCCTCAAAAATATATATGTATATGTTAGTGTAATTAACGTCTTATGAATTAGTATCCGACTTATTATTAATTAATTCATTCTTTTAATCTACTTTATCTTTATCAAAACATTTGCAGAAAATTATAATAAACAAATTTATTTTAATATCATGCAGCTGTATTCTTAAAATAAAAAAATATTATAGTGGTGAAAATTGTGCAGTTCCTAACAAAGGGAATTCCGAAGTTTTAATGAAATTAAGGCGTCATTAAATATTTTGATGATATACACATTACCAACCCCTTTCGATAATTAGGAAAAATAAAATAAATTTTCACAATTAGCCAGCAATGTGATTTTGTAAACGGAGAAAGTAGATATATTTTTGTAAATTATTTTTATTTTTTCGTTTTATTTTATGGATTTATTTATTATTTTTAATTTAAGCACTATATATTTATTATAAACGTAAAATATTTCATATGAAGAATTAAGGACTGATCAGGTTATTATAGTAAACTTCTTTTACATACTTAAGGAAATGAATTCTAACTTTATAACATTTCCTAATTGTCGTAAAAAATAATTTTTAAGTAAGTTCAACATTTTTATTATCGTGCTTAAGTATTTGTATCTTTTTCTGTGTGTTTTATTTATGTTTATTTATTTAAATATACTGCGGTTTCTTGTTCTGAGGTTTAATAATAGGTTCTTTTATAGGTCATTGGTCTGGAATTTTCCCTCGCAATCACGAATATTACTAAATGAATAGTCACCTAATATAATATCCTCTTCCCAATCCAAAAAAAAATGAACTCTACCAACGAATGCAGAAGAAGAAGCCCAGCAGTCGCCCAACGGAAGAGAAAAGAGGCTTCACTTTTCCCTGTGTTGCCCGTTTCATAGCGGGGCTACAATTTGTTTTTTACGGACTGTAAGTTTTTTAACACCGGCTTTAAGGAAAGGCAGAATAGGGAAGATATAAGAACGAAGAAGGACGCACTACTGTAGGATTATTAAACCCGGTCAAAGCGTAATGATGAAGACATAGTAATGAATAAAAGCTTCCAAACCTTGTTTCACCAATCAGTCACCTTCTTTCCTTAACTCTTACAATTTAAACATCTGTCAGCATATACGAGTCCTTCCAGCAAAAGGAGTTCATAGCATCCTCAAAAAACTAGGTTTTCCAAGAGGCGCATTCCTGCTACCAGAAATTCTTTAGCACAGAAAACTGACGGATTGAAGGGAAATCGCGCCGGAGAATGAAGCACATATGCGGCTATTCTTTCAAGATCAGCCCGATTATATTTTTTAATCTGGTCTAAAGGATTAGAACGCAATACACAGCTCCATCTATAAATAAATAAACAAATTAACTATCGTCAAATAAACAATTATCCGTATGATAAAAAAATGACACAACAGCAAGGAACTTTTTTCCAGGCTCCAATTAGTAGGGAGATACATAAATTTCCCGCAATCTTTTTTTTTTTGTTTAAACTCCGGTACCACAATTAATTATATCTTCAGAGAGATGAAATGAATGAATTGTAGCGTGTGTGAAAAATTCTAACCCTGACCGGGATTCGAACCCGGGACCTCCGGATGAAAGGCCGAGACGCTACAACTCGCGCCACGGAGGCCGGCACTATCTTGTCTTCCATACCCCTTCCGTCTGAAATTTATTTTTTGTAATTATTGCTTGTCACAATTATTATTGTGTATAGTCAGCTGTTTTAGAGTGAGAACTTTGTTTAAAAATTGCTGTTGTATCATTGAGTTATTTTTTTATAGAGAAATACTCGTGAGAGAATGTGATCTATTACATCACATTCTAAAGGTATGTGATGGAATAGATCCACACTAATAATAGGAATGTGATGTGTGTAAAGGAATTAATTCTAAAGGAATTATAAGGGTATTACGTAATACATTTATTTATTTATTTATTGTCAATTAAAAATTACGTATACAATTTTATTTAACGCATTTATCCTTGATGCAGGTAGCAAAAGAAACCTTGACCGTTACCCGCGAGTTCATATCAGTATAACAGTATGGTTAATGTAAGAATAATTTATTTTCTTTTTCTGCCTAGCCTGCGGAACTACCGTAAGGTATTATACTTCAGAGGATGAAATGTATGAATGTGAATGAAGTGTAGTCCTGTAAAATCTCTTGTATTTGTAGTCTTGTACAATCCCAGGTCGACCACTCCTGAGAAGTGTGGTTAATTGAAACCCAACCTACTAAACAACATCGGTATCCACGATGTAGTATTTAAATCTGTACAAAATTACAGATACAAAACCTTTACAAAAACCAGTACAAAACCTTTACTGGGATTTGAACCGTAGAACTATCGACTTCGAAATCAGTTGATTTGCAATGTTGCGTTAACCACTAGACCAGCCCAGTGAGCAATATAAGAAGCAATTAAAAATATAATATTTAATTAAATAAAAATACATGATTTTTGTGAAAAATATAAAAAAACATAAAAGTTTAAATTGAAATTAAGTTAAAATAGACTTAAAAGAAAAATTATATAGAAACAGAATTAAAATTATTTAAGATTTAAGTAGAAATCAAATAAAATAAAATACAATAAATTCATAATTTAAAAAATGAGAAAAAAATATCTTCATAGTGGAAATAAAAAATTGCATTATAAGACAACAAGAAATAAAAACAACAATTCATAAGATCGAAAACTAAACACTATTATGAATTTATAATGCCTTAGCATTAACTTAAACGTTAAGAGTTTTACATAAGTAGATTTTTTTAATATGACGTTTTTTTTCGTGTAGTTCCTCTTATAGTTTCTTGTAGTTCATAGATGTAGTCTTCAACGTCGTCGTAAGTTCTTGGTCTTATGAAAATATTGTTTCCGAGGTCTTCTATTGACGGCGAGAGCCACCCGATATACTCTTAATCTTTATTTCCGCGATTTATATAATTGCAGATATATTCAGCGTGTTCGCACATGTCGTGTATAATGCAGTTTATCACTTCTTCGTTTATCATACAAGATTCAACTGATCATTTTTCTGCTTGTGGGTCCCTATCTATATATGTTTGGATGATCACAATCTGAGACTATCTGAGTAATTCTTATGAGATTATGTTGTTGTTATGTTGTTTGTTTTCTGGCTAATATCTATTTTTTATTTTCCGATTCCTGTGTTCTTATGTATAATTGTTTTATGAGATAATCGAGTATTAAATTGCATATTGTCAGTAATCATTAATAAATAAATTTATATACATCTTTTTTATCCCTATCTTCCTCTTAACTTCCCACGTTCCCCCCCCCCTCGTAACTATAGTACAGGTTTCTAATAGACACACGACATTATAAGATAAGACAACAACAAATAACAATAGCAATTCATAAGATAAGACAACTGAACATTATTAAAAATTTATACTGCCTTACAATTCACTTAAACTTTCACAGTTTTACTTATTCAGATTTCTTAATATTAACTCTATATTAATTTATTTTGTTGTAAGGTACTAATTATATTAATAATATGTTTCACTTATTGTTATTAGTGTGGATAATTTTTGTCTTTCAATTTGGTAATTTAAAATATATATTTTGTTTCAGCCAGTCATCTATTTCTTTGATTAGATTACTATTTATTATGTGGATGTTAAAATGACTGAGGATTTTGCTAGAAAATATACTGAAGTAATACGAAAGTTGATTTCTGCAAACAGTTTATTTTGAAAAGAATGAGGTAAAGTATTTTTTCCTTCTGAACGAATATTGTACGATGTATTTTTAAATTTAAAATCATTTATAGGTTTGTTTTTTTTATTACTTGTTTATATGTTTGTTAAAGTGGTACTTTAAATTCTTCAAATAAACTTTTACCGTGATGTACCCTTGGTCTACCAAGAGCTGCTCTAATTAAATATTTCTGGAGCATAAATATTTTATTGAGATGGGTACCATATTTTCCTACTTTTATCTGGATTCCAAGTGAATGAGGATTTGAAAAATATATAATTCTTATTATTTCAAGACCTTTCATGTTGTAAAAAGTATAAATAAGATATTTTAGTCTTCATGTTAAATATTCTACTTGGACATTCCACTTCATGTGATCGTCCAATGTTATTCCGAGATATAATTGACTTGACTTCGTCGATTGGCGGTTACTGTCTATCGATTCGCTCTTATTTACTGAACATATATGTAGTTTTAGTTGAAATTCACAAGGGGGTTTGCCGGTTTCAGTAGGCGAGAACGACATATGTTTCATATTATTTTGGGTTGAGCGTAAGAATATGGCTTTCAAACCAAGATTTTATCTTAAGTAATCCGCGAGTAGCGTTCTTACACTTCATCCCACGTCTCACCCGTAAAAAGCAAAGCTGTGTAGTCAGCGAAAGATACTATGGTACCGTTAGAAAGGCTCAGTTTAAAAGATCATTGACATAAACTACAAAAAGTATAGAGTGAAAACAGTACCTTGTGGTAGTATGATGTTTGAGGATTTCCTTTGATCACTGACAGTATTTAAAGTCAAAATTTAAGTTCTATCCTTAAAGTAGTTTTCAAACAATTATTTTACTAGACATCGTATACCGCAGTTATTTAGTTTATGTATTAAAATTTGTAATATATTAAATTGAGGAATAGTGTCAAGTGCCTTGCCAAATCGAAGAATATTACTAGTCTTATTATTTTTATTAAAATTGTCGTTAATTATTTTATTCAAAAATGTAAAATCGCATCTTTTGTTGACTTTCCAGATTGAAAACCTACTGATTTTTATTAAAAAAATTATTTTTAGCAAGAAACTTTGTAATTCGGTTTTTTTTTAAAATATTTTTCCAATTATTTTGGAAGAGTTACTTAACAGACTTGTAGGTCTGTAATTTGCCAGGTTGTTTTTATTTCCGAGTTAGGTATTGCGATTTTTTTGGCTATTTTAAATATAGTAAGGAAATATCCTTCAATAAAACATTTATTTATTATGTGTCCAAGTGGTTTTATTATGCAATTACTTGTTACTCTTAAACAAAAACATTAAAGCTATCGATTCCAGGTGAGAAGTAATTTTTAAAATTTTTTATTACATTTAATATTTCAATTTTATGGGTAAGGTTAATAAAAGAGGTAGAATTAAATTATTTGTTATTAAAATAATCAATTTTTGTTTTCTTTATTATATTGTTTAATGTGTTGCTATATTTCTTATAATAATATTTTAGTTTTGTATTAAACAGTTGTTTTAATACATGAGATTATACCATTTTGTTTCATACAAACTACCATGCTAAGAGTGATCCATTGTTTTAGTGGTTTATTTTATATGTGATAATTTAATGTTCTGTTTATGTTCATTTAAACAGTCAGTAAGTTTATTAACAAATTTTTTTGTTAATGTATCTACAGTATCAGTATTATTACTTCATACGTCGTTCCAGTTTTTTTTAATCTAAACTAGATTTAAGTTTATCATAATTTATTTTACTGATAATGTTATCGGTTATTGTCTTATCTATTGCAAAGTTTATAAGTTTCATATAAAAAGAAGTACAGTAATGGTCAGTGATAGCAGTCTTCAGGATTACCCCCATCATACCACTTTGCCCAACGGAACCACTCTTAAAGAAAATATGGTCTATGTAGCTAGTAGATTGCATTTTTCTATCGAGACTGTTTTATAATCGTGTAAGTTTGTTTGTATATGATTTAAATCCATATAATTAGATAAAACTAAGAATTTCATTTATCTAATTAGTATTATCAAGAATATTCAAATTCGTATCCCCTTAAACTCACGTTATCATCCATCTTTATTTTCTGTAGATAAGCATGTAAGCTACTCAAGCAAGAATGTATGTTCTGGGAAGGCGATTGATAAATAGCAATCAGTTGATTGTACCCGTTGCAATTCTAAAATTAATGTTAACAGAATTTGCATGTTATAATTCTACTTTCATTATCTCGTGTTTAATATTTTTATCTATAAATAAAATATTTACCTTCATTCTTTGTGAATGTATTATTTTGAATGACTATTTTATAACCTTCTAAACTGAAATTAAATTCAATGTCATCAACGATCAAAGTTTTGGTCAATATAATGATTTGAAACTTACTTTAAAATTACTTTAATAAAGAAAATTCATCAAATTTTTTTTATACTTAATATTTTATAATCAATTTTTTTTATACCTTAAATGATGGTTCTGGAATTATTTTCAATGCCAGAGATGGATTGAGGTTTTGTATATATTTAACACTTATATAGCACCGAGGTACTATGTAAGTGAACTTATAGAGTACCTCGGTGCTACCGTACCAGTAGCACAGAAGTACTCGTTTCATGTTTTACATGATCTGCATGGAAGCGATCATTTCCCGAAAATTACAACTTACATTGCGAGAAAATAAATCCCATCCCTAAAAGATGGATGTTTGATAAGGCCGATTGGTCGAGCTTTACGGCTGGTACAATACTTCCACAAAAAACTGGAGTTATCGAAGCTAACGTTGACAGCATAACAAATGCTATTCTCGATTCAGCGACAAGATGCATTCCCAGAACATCAGGGGAACTAATGAAACAACCCGTTCCGTGGTGGAACGATGAAATCAGAGATGCAATTAAATAAAGAAAAAACTGTATAACGCTTTTAAGAGACGTCCAACATCAGAAAATATAATTATATAATTACCAGGAAATTATACATTACCAGGAAAATACATTCCTGTAGATGGATGTTTGATAAGGCAGTTTGACGAGTTTCAATGCTGTTACTATACTCCCAGAAACGACTGGAGATATCGAGTCTGACGTTGATGGTATAACCAACGCCATACTTGATTCAGTATCAAGATGTATTCCCCGAACATCAGGGAAACTCAAGAAACGAACATTACGCGGTGGAACGATAAAATAAGTGAAGCTATAAAAAGAAAGAAAAACTTTTTTTTTCAACGTCGGAAAATCTAATTGCCTTCAAATATTACAGGGCGTATGCTAAATGAGTTATGATTGATTCTAAAAAATTATACTGGCAGATACGTGTCATCCATTGACATAAATACGACTGCAGCAGACATTTGGAAGAAAGTGAAGGCTATCTGTGGTCATCGAAACCTTCCATAATTAAAGTTATTTCAATACAAAATCTAACCGTACCGTAAGATGATAAGTACGTTTAAGAAGTACATGAACTTACATTATATCAGAGGCAATTGTAGCTGATATAAACTGGAAAATAAATACACAATAAAAAAAAATCTTAAAACAAAGATATAATACTTTCCTGGCATTAGTTATTTACTCTTAAACAGCGGAACGAAAAATTGTACACGAAAAACTGTTACCTTAGATTACTGTTGTATGGGAGTAAATTCTGATGGAGTTTTATTGGAAAATGATAATTATGTTTTTAAAGAAAAAGAATTGTGATTTTTTTTTTTTTAATTTGGTTGTCCCCGTACCACCAAAATTAATTTCCATTAATTTTTTTTCTACGTTCTTTTAATTGGAAGAAACTAAAAAAAATCCACTAAAAAAGTGCAGTAAGATTTCTTTGTTGTGAAGGTGATTAAATGTTTATTATTTAAACTTATCATAATATTAAAATTTTAAATAGACCAAAAAACGGTTAGAAAAATTTCACCAACAGTTTTTTTTTGTTGTTGTTAAAGTGGTGGAGGAACCCCATTTATGGGCGCCTAGACAGTTTCGCAAGGTGTTATTAAGTGGGTATGTATACCTGCGCACTACCACCAACTAAAACCTCCACCTCTAGCAACCCCCCTTCGTGCAATCACTAATAAAGCATTGCTTCAGGATGGAGGGTATAATAGCCTCACACACAGTCAGATAACCAACCACAAACGTACACACAACAGGCACACTGCTTACCACACCGATACTTACGCACACACCCCCAAAACTTACACTCACTGCAGCGCAATTGGTCACCACACATGAAACATTCCAGTTCGTTACACGCAGCACAACAAATACAGAATCTCATGAGTATATGAGAACACAAGTAGCACAAACACAGTAGGCAAACAAACAGGTATACTGCACACAAACACACACAAACCATACACTTACATAGATCCGCAGGTGAAAGAAAGCTTAACTTCTTGCCTCGGGCATTGGAGTGACTGGACTTCCCACATCCAGGTGACCCCCACAGGATCGGGGGGCTCGCTAGATACTCACTCGTGGCTCTATCCGCCGTACCGGAACCCTCAGACGGTATATCCGCTTTTCTTGTTTCTTCCGCTATCCGGAGCCTATCCATATCTACTCTATAATACCTGGCCACAGTAATCCAGTGCTCTTCTTTGGCCACAATATAATCCATAAGGTCTTCAGGTATAACATAACGCTCGTTCACAGGTGACCAAGTACTTCACCTCACTCTACAGCAAAGCGGAGACACTCAAAGAAAACAGGCAGTGCCGTTTCTTTCGCTCCGCAATCTGGGCAGGCTTCCACTTAGTCTAGTCTGGAACGATACAAATCCAGAAGTCCATGGCCAGTCAAAACCTGAGTAAGGTAATAATCTATCGAGCCGTGGGATCTCGCTATCCACTTACCAATATCATGAATTATCCTGTGGGTCTACCTGCCCTTTCGTCCCTTGCTGCCACCTCTCCTGCCACATCTTCTTAGTGTCCTTCTCAATCGTTGTCCTGGTTACTCTCCTATCCGAAGGGATCAATTCATGAGACTCGCTCAGCCAAACCCGCATTACGACCACAAGATCTACCGGCCAAATGGGTGATGATCTCAATGCCTCTCTAGATGTAGTACTAAAATTAGATGCTACCCACAGGCAGTACTTCCTGTGTAATGTCTCAAGGATCGTTCTATAGTTGCGGTACTTCATGACATTCGCTCATATTTCCGACCCGTAGAGAAACATAGCGAAGGCAGTCTCGGTCAGTAGCCTTCTCCTCTGTTGCCGAGGCTCTTACAATTTACCAAGATGACCGCAACGAGACGCACGGACGCTCGGCACGATCACTTGCCTCGAGGACGCAGCTACCGAACTGCAGCCGCGCATCTATCCAAATGCCCAAATACTTAATTGCGGGCTTGAATCTAACACGCCTGCC
>JAAAKQ030242594.1:0-11077 GCA_010016005.3 Zanna intricata | reverse complement strand
AGCTGATTTCGAAGTCGAGAGTTCTAAGGTTTAAATCCTAGTAAAGATAAAAATTTTTATACGGATTTGAATACTACATCATGCATACTGGTGTTGTTTGGTTGTGGAATTTCAATTAACCACACTTCTGAGGAGCGGTCGACCTAAGACTGTACAAGACTACACTTCATTCACATCATCCTCTGAAGTAATACCTTACCGTAATCCCAGAGGCTAAACAGATAAAAGAGAGGTTTTCCAAACCTATGTTTATATCAATGAAAATATAACTGACTAATGACAAAAAATTGATATTACTAGTAAATAAGGTTAAATAACTCTAATTTTATTTGTACACTGAAAATTATCTTTAATGTAGATAACAAAAAAATATGAATAAAATGAAAACACTAACCTGAATACGAGATCTTGCTTTACTTATCATTCGTAAGTGTATATAATGCAACTTCAGGGAGCTTTTTTCTTTTTCTAATTCTTGTAACCACGCAAGTAATCTAGCTTGATCTTTCCTGTATTTTTCCCATGCTTCTAATCGTGTCCTCACCTAAATAAAACAATATATGAAAATATTAATTAATTAATAAAATGATGTTTCTTTAAAAAAAATATCCAAAATTAAGAGAACAGTAACGTGATATTCGTTCAGATACAGTTCTTGATAATTCACTCGACTCTGTATGATTCATTTGGCTCCGTACAATTCACACAGCTCCTGGTGGTTAACTCAGCTCCATCCACACTATATAAGCCCACTCTGCACTAGAATCTGTCAGTCTCTGTCCATTGTTTGAAGAACTCATATTGTGTTTGTTATAACTCATCATTAAGGTGAATTACAATAAATATAATTTATACTGATAATTAAATCAAGGCTTTTTAATTATGTAAATGAATCGGTAAATAAAATTAATATATAAAATAATTAAAACTAACTGAGGTACTTCACTACAGCAGAAATTAATTTTTGGCACAATTATTTTTTGATACAATATTGCAACTTAAAATATTATTGTTTTAATTTATCATGTTTGCTAGTAGTTATTAAAAATAAATAAAAATAATTTGTCAAAAGAAGTGAAACAAACCTCTATTATATATGTAAGATTAATTAATGCAAAAACTTTAAAATTAAGTAAAATATTTTAATATAATTATTGAATAAAAAATTGTTAGTTGATTGTTAATAATTTTCATTAATCTAATATAAGTTGATGAATTGTTTTTCTTCAAAGAACTCTGTAATATGATTTCCTAATGATATTAATTAAAAATTAACAACAAAATATAAATATGACTAATCAGATGGACTAAGATTCTAGTGTACAAATGGATATTTATATATATAATACATTATCAGATAAAATTACTTACAACTGATTCGCGTTCCATTATCTTTGCTAGAGTTTCATTGTGCATATTAGTTAAAGTGTTGAATTGTTCAACGATTGGTAACTGTATGGCAGCTTCTGTATCACTTTTATTTAATAGCAGAGCTTGTTGAGTAGCTAGGAGATTTTGATGTACCTAAATAAAATATAAGAAAACTGAAAATCATGACAACAAAAGCATTTTTTTTTTTTAACTTAATAAGAAATTTAAGAGTTATTAAATATTTCTGCTTAATTATAAATAATTTTTTCCCTTGTATGATACCATTTAATTAAAGAGTTGGTATAAGAATTAATTATTCAAAATAACTACAATACAAATTTTCTAAATGGTTAAAAAAGGTTTTTCATTGCCTTAAACTTCTCCTCAGCTCTGGGGACACAACAGAAACTCACTTATATACAAGATGCTGAAAAAAACATATATCATTTAAAAAATATTGAATTTGAAGGAAATACATCAGATGGTCCTTGAAAAGCACTTACTGAATTGCGGTACACGCTGGAATTCATACGACTAAAAATATAGTGAGATGATGAGGGAAAAAGATCACGTAAACATGCTATTGATAGCAAAATAAATCAGTGAAATCATCTGGTTTGAACCATCAATGTAAATCAATTACTAGGATAAATTCATTGGGAAAGAAGCTTATTTTCTTATAAAAGTCCTGATTAGATTATTGGTTCCGGTTTTTTTTCACATCTAGATAGCTAAAGTAGTTTCCATGGTGTAAATACTTGTAAGACGCTGATAGATAATACACAAAACAGGGAGTTAATAAGACTTGGTCTACAAAATATCCGTTGGTCTTCAACATACATTAGAAATATTTTCCGAAAACTCCATGAAACAGTTATTAAACAAACTCCTAGAAACAATATCAAATAGAGGACTCAGGTTGTTGCTTTGTATTACATGTAAGTCATTTCCTAGTTTATCTCCATATTTCTAGAGTGAGATTCTCCACTTTTCCATTAAACTGCTTGCTTGTGGTCTACATCAGAATGTAACAATAGAATGTTGAAGAAAGTTGTTATCAAAGATTATATGGGCTATTCTAGTATTTCAGATTGTGTGAGCTAGTGTGAAAATATAAAAATAAGTATATCCCTCGATTCCCAAAAATATTACCGACAACATATGGTGATGTGTATATGGTTCCTCTGACCAGCCTAGCAATACTTGTATTCCTAACAGAAGATGAGTATTTTTTTTTAAGATGAACAACCAGAGAAATTACTACCATATGCAACAAGAACAACAGGTTGTCATACTGTAGTGAACTGCTGGATGAAGTTAATGACATAAATCAAATTCGATAAATTCATGTGTTATTAATGTATGTTTATGATTTTTTTAAAATAACTATTTATAAACACAGTAGCAAACTTAAGACTATTTGAATTTCAAATATCTCTAACATGAATATAGTTCTGCCCCCCTTTATTCCCCATTTATCGTTCAATAATCCCATTCAGACTTACAATGCTTCCAAAGGAACAATGTTCATCTCCATTTCGCACAATAATAATCTAAATAGAAGTTAAGATGTAATTTTATTTAAAGATGTTTTCCATATCTGAATATACGAGGCTCGGCTGATAAATTTTGCACATATTTGCGTAGTGTGGGAATGAAAAGAGATACTGGAATGAAATAAAAAATGGGTAAAAGTACAATACCTTAGCTGCAAAATGCAGTATTTATTTTTCAATATAATCCCTGTTTACAGTGATACAGTTTTCCCAATACGCGACTAGTTTTTGCATTCCGTCACTGAAAATTCTGGCGGTCTTTCTTGGAACCAAGTGGCTACAGCTTCCTTCACCTCATCATCAGTGGTGTAATGATTACCTTTGAGATCCTTCTTGAGATGAGGGAAGAAGTGGAAATCGTATGGAGCCAAATCTGGTGAATATGGCAGATGTGACATAGGCTCAAACTTCAGCTTAGAGAGCCATCAGAATCTGCATGGTACCCATCATGCACAGTAACCAAGCTGCTAGATAATATGGTCTACTCATTCTTTAAATACGCCTAACAGAATAGTTTTTTTTTTAACTGAATAGTGATACATTGCTCGGTGATTTCCCAGTCACTTTGAAGCAAATTGCCCAGCCTCCTTTTGATGTTTCTTGTCAGTCACAGAAACTATTCATACTTTATGAGTTATGTCCTCAATTGTCATTTTCTGGCTTCACATTCACAAAATTTCAACACCTACCCATTCACAGTAATCCTGTCAACAGTTTCACTACCGTAAATTGCTTTTAAACAATGAAAAATATTCGTAGGATTCATGTTTCCGCTGTTAAAACTTTGATTACTGCAAACTGTTTTAACCATGTTCACATATTGGCCATACTTGACTCCATTTTACTGAAAATAAACCGGTAAACGAACTTCAACGCATTATTGCAGATTTTTAGACGGGAATTTTAGCTATTATGTGTTGCCACACCCAATTCGACTGTAACTTTTGTCTTTGTGTAGCATACTAGTATGCAAAATTTATCAGCCGAGGCTTGTAAAATATTACAATTAAAAAAAAAGAAAATCTAAAAAGTTGTAATACAAATTTACAAACCTGACAAAGATTTTGATGTTCAGTAAGCGTGTTATAATCATCAGGTATCGGTGTTGAAAGGAATGCCTGAACATGCACTAAGTATTCTTGCCATAATCCTAAAGCTTCTGCACCATCTTGACTCTTAACAAGTCTGGCTGATAATCTATGATACTGTTGGAATGTCTCTCTAAACACTTGCTGCCACAACTAAAACAAAAATAATATAAGCATTACTCGATTATCATGAACTTCATACAAATAAAACAAATAAGTTGTATGAAGAAAAATGAAAACTACTGAGTAAAAAAGCAATATTCTCAATAACAATATATTATTATTAATTACTTTTAATTCAACTAGTGAAGGATGTTTAATATTTTATTTAATGAAACATAATTCAACAAACAAAACTGATATTTATGAAGTTGTTAGAGATTAAAACATTTTAATGCTAACATTTTAATGCTACCATTTTGGAATTTTAAAAGATAAAATATTTTATTAGACATATGTATACTAAATTTCATTAAATATCTAAATTTTGTATTAAGATATAAATTTTTATTGGAAATATGAAATGGTGGAAAGAGCAAAATGAAGGGAGAAAGAATTTAGACATATGAATTTTGGGCAGATTTCATGAGAAAGCTATCTATTGTAATGGGTACCATAACTTGACTTCTGAAAAATTTTGACAAATCTTCATGTTGCACATCCCCCACACCCCAAAACCACCATTAGTTAAAAATTTATATATATATATATTTCACTTTCTTGTGGACACGATAACTGCTTTATTTTTGCGCCAATCACTTTCAAATTAATACATAAAATATAATGACTCAAAATCTCAGTCCAGTTTGTTAATGGGAAAAATCAGACCATGGAAGTGGAAATGGGGGGAGTCTTTTTTGAAAAAACAACACAATACTATAACTTTCTTATTAAGTAAAATATTGAATTCATTCCTATTATTCTTTGGATAAGGGCCTTAAACTTATCTCAGTAAAGTTTTTTGATATCAAAACCATTGGCTCAAGGGGTGGAAAAATGGGATTTTGAAGAGAAAAAACATATATCTCCCTTAATAGGTACAGTATGGAATAGGGTTACAGTGGTTGTAAGTCCTCTAAACATTGCCTAAAATTTTTGTCTGAAACAATTTTTGATATGATCGACCTTTACAGCAAGGGATGACCAAAATATTGCTGGAATTGTAAGAAGATCGGACTTATCATATTGAGTAAATTTGAAATTTTTCTCTACTTTAAGGTGGAAATCTTTTTTTTCCCCTATTTAGCATCAGTAAAATGCACCTCTGGCTTCCAGCATCGCGAAAGGGATTCTTTTTTTTTCATTTTGATGTCCTGAACCAGTCCCTTAAGTTTTATACAACTCTTGCGATACTCTGTATATGTCATGGTAATTTAATATACATTCTATTTTATTTTAAGAGCAATGACCAATTTTCAATTACTGTTTAGTAGTAGACATTTTAAAGTACAAATTGCTTGTATAGAACAAAGATTATGTTATTTTGGTTATGTGTGCACAGCAGTGTCCTGCATGCATTGACTATGACCTTGATGCCATTTTTCGATGGTGTTAATCTTTTATGTGGTTTCTGTGATGTATTTTCAAGATAAAATCAGCAGGAAAGCTCATTGAATATGAATAGTGACTCATGATTTGTTTTTCAATGCCATAAACTTTGCAGCATAATTCATCATTATCAGTATGGAAATTTTACAGAAAAATTACAGTACATAAAAGGCAAAATTTGGACAACAAATATTATAGCTACTGGTTCTATTTGATCGCAAAGAATTAACTGAAAACAAAATGATTTCAAATAAAATATATTTTTCTTTAGTTTCAAGGTCTTTCATGCTTTAATCTGTCATCGAAACATTTCAAAAGAAAAATTTTTTCAAGATATATTTGAATGAAGAAAGGCTTATTATAATGGTTTTTTTTTCAAGCAGTTGTCCTTTACTGAATAATCTAATAAACTTACAATTTATTTATTCTTTTGAGACGCTGTATCTTGTTCTTATACTTTCACAATCATTTACCGGGTAATAAATTTGCTAAACCTAGAACTTCTCATATTAAAAAAAAGGATTTATATATAGTAACCTAATGACAATTTACACATGAAGCCAGCAACAACCTGCCACTCAGTTCGGGTCTTCCAATAGACCCTTAGATCGAGGCCCAAGTGCAATCTCTCAAGTTCCCTAACCACTCCATCACGTGCAAACTCATATCGGGCACAGATGTACAGCACCTGGCTAACACTGTCTGGAACCCTACATTCCAGACAAATTTCTGATTCCACAAGACGAAACCTAGCCAAGCTATGCCGAAAAGCGCTGTGCCCGGAAAGAAACTGCGTTATATGCCGACTGAGGGATTGGTTGTTTAGTGTTGTTCTAACATGATTATTGACTTAAGTTACTATAGAAAATCACAATCTCAAAAATCAAACTAGTCAATAGACATATAAGTAAAAACATTATCATAAATATAAAATGTAATTAACTCACTGTACAAATCCTGTGGACAATTACTTAATCTCTAAATGTGCTATATTTGTATTACAACTGTGTGAGGTATTACTAGTTCACTAGTATCTTAATTTTTGAATGTTTAAAAAAATGATTGGTGAACTACTTATAATATTATTACACAAAATTTTAAAAAAATGCCAAATTTCAGTTCTATTAACAAGTGAGTGTAATCACTAACAACCTCACTGAAATTTGTATCACTGATAAACCATACTTCCTACTATTTTAATAACTCTATTAAATCAGAACTTCAATTTCAGAATTTAAGAAAGAGTATTTATATTATGGTGAAAAGTAATACAATATCATAAGCATTTAGCTCTTAAAAAAAAAGGTAATTTTATAAAATGATAAATAAAAATAAACATTTGATTAATATACCTGTAAGACATCAACGACAGTAGTGTCATGTTTCGTTGGTGGCAGTGTTGATGATTTTTCTCTCAAAGATTGAATCTGTCCATCAGCTTTACCTAGTGCCAATAAATGACTTCTTAGAGCATCCAACTGTTCTGCAGCACCTTCTTCTGATGATAAATCTACTTTGACCAAAGTCTGTAAAAAAAAAAAAAAATGAATAAATAAATGTAATTACAGTACTTTAAAACTGTAACTGAAAGAGTTTTTGTAACAAATAGAAAACAATCAATAAATTCATTATAATTCTGTCTTGGTTTCACAACATATTAAAAGAATGTAGTATAAAAAAATTTAATGTACACTACAAATAAACACAAAACCTTCATACAATTTTTTTTTTTTTTAAATATAACTGATAAAACACTATAGAATAATCAATGAATTTAATGTTAAATATGAGCTGATTTAACGGTTTATAATTCTGATACAATGGTTTATTAACAATATTAGAAATTTTTTTTTAGGCTATACTTGTAGGGAAGAGTGGTAAATAAATTAATTTACCATTTAAATACCATAAATTTCTCTATGATGGCGAGAGTGAAATGAAGGAAGATATAGAATTTATCCATACAAATTTTAGGTAAATTTCATAAGCTACCTATTGTAACGGGTACTATGATTTGACTTGTGGAAAATTTTGACATATCTTTGCGTTTCAATTTCCCACACCCAAAACCACTGTCATTTCAGAAGTTTATAAAATTTAATCCAAAGGTAAATCATGACAATGTTTTACGATATTTAAATCATAAAGTAAACATACTTTCTCATCTACGAGTACACATTATGCTTAAGTACTCGTATGTGTAACTATGATTTAATCCAAAAGGTAAACATGGTTTCTCATCTCTGAGTACATATTGAACTTAAGTATGTGTATGTAGGTATGATTTAATCTAAAAGGACACAATCTCTCTAAAATACACCTAATGATAATTAATAGATATCTCTCAAATTTCTGAACCAAAAAAGGTTTTCCTGATCTAATTTTCGGAGACAGATTCAGAAGAGATCGCTAGAAGATCCAAATTAAAGCAAAATGATACAAAATGCATTGCTTTAATACATTGTAGTTTCCCCAAAAAATTTAACAAATATCATTATAATTTAAGGAATTCTGTAACTCTTCTTTGGTGATGCATTAATTTTTGGAGGAAAAGTAATTTTTTTATAGCATGTATTGAATTTCAGTTGGTCAATATAAAATAATTGATAAATAATGTGATGTAGTCATCTGGCTAAAAATCGCCTTATTCTGAAAACGATTGAGAGCATAACGATTACTTTTTTCTATAGGTCTTGAGCTTTCCTCTGGATGGGAGTTGTTTTGTCTCATACAGTGGCTTTCTCTCACAGACCATCTTTTCTTATCCACCTCCTTACTAATTTTAACTCTCCACAATACTTCTTCCCCATTTTCAGTTCTGTAGGTAAGGGTCTGATGACTCTATTAAGTTGATGCTAAAATTTTCCAGGACCTAAAGAATCGGTGCATTTTTAGTATGATTTGGCGGGAGGGGAGGAAGAAAGCCACCTCAAGTTATACACGCTCTGTTTCTTAGCTTACAGACGGTTCTTGTAATGAAAAGAACGATGTTGTCACCTAAATGATCGAATATAATCTGCATCTTAGTAGACTTGTATACTGATATTTGGCCAATAAAGAAGCAAATTGAAAACCGTTTATTCTTCATTTTCCCTAGTACGCTTGGTATGAAAAACTTGTTATTCTTTAGAATAACTGTGCCATATCAGAAGTATGTGATGTCCCTTGTCAGGGCACAGGCAACCTTATGACTGTGCCATGTTACAAACAAAAATAATTTGTATAATTACTATTATTATATTACTCTTTATTTGTAGGTTCTGTTTATTTCCTGTACGATTACTTACTTTAGATAAAAATAATAAATAATTTTTTTTTGGTAAATTATTTACGCTATGCAGACATACTGTCGTAAAAATAGGCTACTGTAAATCCAATACGGGTGATTATTTATTTAACTAAATATTTTACAACCAAGTGTCCTTGTAAAAAGACACCTTTTTTCATGTAATCACGCGAACTCCCAATACAAACGCGCGCACACGCACACACACTATAGAAAATAAATCGTCGGCTAGTAGCACTGTAAACTCAGTACGATAAATTAAATCATTGTAAATTGTAAGTACAACACTCACCAACTACGCACGGATACGCAATGCAGTAAATCACGCCAATGTTTTATGATTTTTAAATCATAAGGTAAGCATACTTTTTCATCTTTGAGTACCCAGTATACTTAAATATGTGTAAATAGGTATGAATTAATCCAAAGGGACACAACCTCTCTAAAATACCGCCAAATGATAATTAATAGATACATCTCACATTTCCTAACCAAACAAATTTTTCCTGATCTAATTTTTGGAGACAGATTCGGAGGAGATCGCTAGAAGATCCAAAGTAAACCAACCTAATACAAAATGCATCCACTTTAATATTAATAGATCGTAGTCCCTTAAAAAAATTTAATATATGCCATTCGTATATAATTACACTTTTGTAATTTTCTTAAAAGACCCGTGAGATTTCTTTCTTTCTGCTTCATTCTTTTTGTGCTCTCATGCCACGGTATAATAAAATCTTTTAGATTGTACTTTTTGTAATCAAAATTACTTACTTAGTTTCTACAGTATTTATAACGTGTAGTTTCTTATGAATAAGATTGTTTCTTCCTGTTACAGTAAGGATTCTCTAAAATAGTAGGAAAATATTTCGTTCTATTTTTCAAACATTTTACTATTATGCTAATGCTTTAAAAGCGTTTTTCTTATTCGCTCTAGGTAAACCACAATTTCTGTTTTCACGATAATCAGACTTCTTCTTTTTTTTTTTAAATCTCCTGAATCACCGTTAAGGTATAACTTCAGAGAATGAGATGATGGCGCGTGTGTGAAAAATCCCGGCCATGCCTGACCGGGATTCGAACTCGGGGCTTCCGAATGAAAGGCCGAGACGATACCGCTCGCGCCACGGAGGCCGGCACGATAATCAGACTTATATCAAGTTAGTTTTCTAATCTTTAAATATCTAGACAGGAATTTTCAGCCTTCATAGCAGATATTATCTTCATAGATAGATATTACGCTTATGAATAAGTCCGGTCTGTTCATAAAAAAACGTTTGGGTCTATTTCTATCCTCAGGTACGAGTATATCATACCAAAAATTTTAACTACAACCGAGAAGTTTCTAGAATCATCAGCGGTTGGGAAAAATTATATTTATGGCTCAAGAACACTGCGTTTACGTCCAGCTCGGCAACTGTTTTGATTCTTCATTAAAATAAAAAACTTTGCCCGTACTTAGTACATATTTTATTAAGAAATTAATTTAGAAGCGCAGAAAAATATTCTTAATATGGTTTTATAATATCTTTATAATAATAGATTTGAATAAAAATGATAAATAAAGAAACTCTAAACTAAGGAAATGTATTAAAAAGTTACCGCTAACATTTTTGTCTGAATAGATAGAGGGAAGTCATCAGCGTCGACTGATCATTTCACTTAAAAGCTAGGACCGATAAAAAATGGCGCATTAAAGAGGACTACACTTACGTAATTTTAAGTAAATTTATATAAATTACCTGCATTTGAAATGGGAGGAGAAACAAGTCCTTTAAAAAAAAATTTACCGAGAATATAAAAAAATTAAGATTTAAGATATTTAAAAGTTGATCGATTTCAGTCATATCATCACATAATATACCGCAAATTCTGACTTTTTAGTTAAATCAACAACCTCTAGAGGTTTTGCCGCCCCAAGCGAAATTTACGAGCGCCGCCTCCTACTCCATAAAATTTCGCTCTATAAACGTAAACACGCGTAATTTTTTAAGCAATTAAAACTAAATGAAAATATATTTCCACAGATAAAAATTAAATTAATCTATATTCACATTTTGCATATTATTGTATATTTTGACGATATATATAAAACAGATTCATGATATTTGTTTTAAATTGCTAGTCTTTTTAAGTTTCCAAATCAGTTTCCACTTCTTTCTTTGTCTGTTTAGCCTCCGGAACTACCGTAAGGTATTACTTCAGAGGATGAATGAGGATGATGTGTA
>JAAAKQ030242561.1:0-11077 GCA_010016005.3 Zanna intricata | reverse complement strand
GTAAAGCCCCTCAGGGCTAGGAACGGGAAGGGTGGTGTGGCGACCGGAATCGTCACTTGGTGGGTGTCTTCCCCTACGGGGGTTGGGATGGAGCATAGCTTTATATGGAAGTGAAACTTGAACGATCGGGAAAACTTTTGAAATGTGGTGTTGAAGGAAAATTTTAAAAATCTGATGGATGGATAAAGTGAAAAATGAAGAGTTGTTGCGGTAAATAGATGAAAAAAGAAGAATTTGGAAAAATATCGTTAAAAGAAGAAACAGACTTATAGGCCACAGATAGGGATTGTAACATCGGTCCAAAAGTTCAATACCGGTATTCGGTATTTTTTAGATCTTAATAACGGAATACCGGTTTTAATACCGGTAGTAGGAAGTTTAGGAAAAGAAAGAAAACACAGGTGTTTCTTTATTTTATTTGCCAGTTTTATTAGAGAGAGTAAATATCACAAAAAATCATTTGTAACTTAATAATTATAACAGTATATAAAGAATCACAAAGAAGTAAAGGAACAAGGAACATCTTATGTATTTAAATTACAAAAATGTGTAAGTATCCCTATTCAGTCTGTGGTACTATTACAAATTTTTGAAATGTGATCTTAAAGAACATAATGCATCAATTGTACTGTCATTAAGCCTGGAAGTGGTAATTATGTGCAAAAATTACCAGCTGTCGAAAACGCTCTTCAGCATCTACGCTAGTTGGTGGTAGTGTTAGCAATGCGCGATATACTTTTTCCAAGTTTTTACCTCTAAATCCCTCATCTTCAAATAAATCGATTTCTCGTTGGATGGTTTTGGATATAAGTGATTTCTGTATTGTATTTTGGTTTGTTGAAATTTTTTTAGTTATCGTTAATTCTAATTTTTGTTCAAGAGACAATTCCTTTTCACTATCGACATTAGTGTCATCACCATTTTCGATAATTGTACCGAATTCTTCTGAATGTGGATAGGTTTGTGGGTAAAAAAACTTAAGAAAATTTACTATAAACTTGATCAAATTTGAATTGGTTAGTCTCTTTTCTTCATTTTTATTTTAATTTTTAAAATTATTATAATTATGTAAATACCGTAAGACATTTTCTATTTCGGTATGCCTTTCTTCTGTGCGATTTTTCAATGTAATATATAATTTTTCAGATAGTGATGTGTGCTGTTCTTTCACTGACTGCTACATGAAATTTACTGTTGCATTAAAACTGACTATGGAGGCATTATGTCTCGACATAATGCCTCCATAGTCAGTTTTATTCTAAGTAGAGCTGATACAGTTTTGGATATTAATTCGAATTCACTATCGGAAAAATTAATTTGCAGGTTTAATTCGATTATTGCTTTTTGGATTGGATTTTTCAGTTTCAAATATCGTTCCATCATTAGGAGTAAACTGTTTCAACGTGTTTTAGAATCTAATATTTACATATGTTCTCTTTTATTTTCAGTTAGTATATACTTTTGTAATAAGGCATTTTTTGTAGGGGAACGTTTAAATATCTTAACAATTTTTCGAACTTTATTAATTAAAGATAGCAATTCTTGATGAGTTAATATTTCATCCTCATTAGCAATATCTTCTTCAACAATTACATTGTCATTATCTTCATTGTCAGTATCACTCTCACTCTTTTCAAAGTCGGAATCAGAAGTTTCTAAATCCGCAGTATTTGGGTTCTTCTGTTCTTTATTTTTTTTGTATAATACATCTATTACTCCTAACTGAATTCCATTAGCAAAGCACAAATGCTGATTTGCACCGATCGACTTTCCAACTTTTTTCATAACCGTTGCTCCAACAGTAGTTATGAGTACAATATCTTCTTTCAGAGATAATCCATGTTTCCCTAATTTAAATTTAAGCACTTCCACACATTTTTCGGCTGGCATACTTCCCGAGACATGTGTAAGTCCTATATTCAAAAATTTTTTTTCTGAATGAATATTTATGTTTAAATAGCGTCTATTTCTTACATTTGTCCATTTATCAAATGTAAGACAAAATTTTTCATATACTTTTAATTGTATTAACTCGTGTTTCAAAGAATTGCGAACACCGTTACTGTAGTTTATAACAGTTCTTCTTATAGTGTTAATCGATGTTGGTTGATTTTTAAAACCTCTGGCGGATAGTGATTTTCTTAATTCAGTAGAAGTGCAAAACATTCGAAATGGCAAACCATCTAATGCTAACATTTTACTTATAATTTCATCCAAATTATCTTTTTTTTCAAAATAATCTAAAATACCTGATGGCTTGGCCTTAGAAACTGTGCTTAAATTTGTATCTTCATCGCAATTAGATTCTTTCCTTTTTAACAAATTTGTATCATGTTTCGTTTTTAAATGTGTATGAAGTTCGCTTGTACTTCCTCCATTCACGTTAATAACTCTTGAACATTTTTTACATTGTGCCACCATATTCTTTTCATCATATAAATAATGAAACTAAACCGAAGTATTATCAACAGATTTTTTATGTTCTTTAAAGTTATTCTTATTCATTATTATGGGTTTATTAATTATGAGTATATAATAAATCTGAAAAATATTTTGAATCCTAAAGTATGATATGGAAATACAATGTGAATAACAAACTCACAGATTTAAAAAATATTGAAATTTTTCGAAATAGTACGCACTTTCTTCACAACTACAACCTTGTTTTCACAGATACGAATATCAGACTACGAACCTGCGCGTGTGCAGTATCGCTCTGAACTGTAATAGAACAATTTTGGCCCGCCTCCATGGATGATTCACATATTGTATCACTATTATAGACTGTACGATGCAACTTTGTATTCACAGTCTTATTCGCTCGTTAGGGAGACATAAAAACAAAAACGTATACTATTTTGCTATGTTGGCGACCCCTGAACATATAGTGGAGACAATTTAAAAAATGTCTAGTAAATACCGAAAAAACTATATTTAAACATGTGAATACCGGTATTACAAAACTGTACAAACGGCTCAAAATGCCGGTATTCGGTATCCCGGATTGCAATCCCTAGTCACATATTAAGGCATCTGGTATAGTCGCTTTGATATTGGAGGGACAGGTAGATGGGGAAAATTGTGCAAGCAGGCAACGTTTTGAATATGTAACAAAAATTGTTAGGGATTAGGATGTAGGAGGTATAACGAAATGAAACGACTGGGACTGGATTGGGAATCTTGGAGAGCTGCATGAAACCAGTCAAATGACTGAAGACCGTTGTTATCAGATCGTTCAATATGATAACGATTAAAACCAGTAAAACATTGTTTAAAATTATTTTATGTTCAAAATCAAGGAAATATATGGATTGTTCAGGAGGGTTTGTGCCCCCCCCCTCCGATTGTTACAATAAACTTTTGGACAAAAATTTTTTTCGAAAGTTGAAAAAAATTTTTTTTTAGCTTTTTTCTCGCCTGAAAATTGTTTCTTCAACATAATTATTTTTGAGTGATTTTGAGTTGATTTGGGCAAGAAGTTTTGGGTGTCATAAAACGAAAAAGTACTGAAAAATTAACTAAAATATATACTGCATTTATAAATTTTAAATATTTATGTACTTTTACCTAGAATCTAGAAGTAGATTAATAGGATCAAGTATAATCTTTTCCTCGTATTCTGTATTTAATCCTGTTTTATGATTCTTTTAACTTCTCTTTTTATTCTGAGAAAAAATATCTAATAAATAAATTTCAAGGTATTGTTTTCCGTTGGATAGAATTTTAGTACAAAAACAGAAACACAAATATGCAATTTTTCGTTCGTATATAAAGTAAAATAAATTATAGTTTCGAGACGTAAATTAAAAGAATAAACTCATGATGGGATCAAGGAAATCATTCTTTATAAATAAAGATTGTGAAATCTGTTAGAATTAGGAAGGTGCGTTTTCTAGTAAAGATAAAAATTTTTATACGGATTTGAATACTAGATTGTGGTTAGCGGTGTTCTTTGGTGGTTGGGTTTCAATTAACCACACTTCTCAGGAGTGGTCGACCTGAGATTGTCATCCTCATTCATCCTCTGAAGTAATACCTTACGGTAGTTCCGGAGGCTAAACAGGAAAAAGAGAGGAAGGTGCGTTATCAACATCATTTTCTTAATGATTAACTATGTAACCGTGAAAAAATCATTTTTTCCTTTTCTTTGTTTTAGACTCAGAGATCAACTATCACTATGATAACCAAAAGAAGTAATGGATTTATTTCTGTTCATTTGCATATTCGTGCGTGCGTATGATGTTTCTATTGGATGTCAATAACTACGGATTATTTGGACTAAAAATTTTTAAATTTAGCTTGATCACTTCTATATTTAGGACTTCGCTGTTATTAATCTTTCTATTTTGAGTCAACGAGTCATATCTCAATCGAGAGGAACTTAATTAAAATATTACGGATGTACATTTTAAGTTCTTTGAAAAAGTTCAAAATTTTCTCTTATAAAATTTAATTCCAAATGAAAATGAAATATCAATTTAAAAAAAAAAAACCCGGTTTTAACAGAAACTCAAGTTTTTTCCTGGTTTCTGTTTTTTTGTTCAAGGTTAGTATAAACACTAATACTTATTAAGGATAAATGTATTTTATATAATATTATTTTTTTTGTAAATATATTTTATATTTATTAATTTTAGAATTTGGGTCTTAAAAACTGTAAATAGTTGAAATGAGATAAATCTACACATGAACCATTTTTGTAGCTCGAAAAAATAACAGTCCAAAATTACTGCTTAACGCACACACATCATCCACTTACATTTAAATATCAAATCGAGTTTTTCCGGTCGATGTAGCTAATGCAGGTTATGAAACTACTAGTAGTTCTGCGCTTGCGCACAATTTCTTTGCGTTCACGGACCTGTGTCGACTGGCACGAGAGACGTTCCGTTGTTATGCTGTCAGTCATTTAGTAATGTGAATAAAATTGTTTGCCAATTTTTTGTAATAAGCTTTTTGAACATTTAATCGAATACTGTTTGTTTTAATGTGTATAGAATTGAATTGACTTTTGGAATAGTTTGAGATGAGGTAAGATATTTCATATCTACACTCCTGAAATGAATTAACGCAATTTATTTTAAATTTAATTGTTAACAATATATAGTCTATCCGTAGCTGTTTCACATCTGATACCAACAAGGAAATTCACTAATGCTTAAGTGAAGTAATCATTCAATAAGAAGATATGTCGTAAATTTGGGTGAATACTTGAGACAAATGTAAAGAGTTGTTCATATTTATGAGATGTAATAGATAACTAGTAGGTAACATTAAAATAATTTTATTAATTTTTTTATTATAAAAATAAAAACTGTAAAAATTGAGACTTAATGTATTGTAAAATATATATTTCTTTATATTTAGAATTATAGTCGGCTATTATCTCATCACACTCGTATAAACTGTAACGAATTATAACAATTTTTTGCGCATGTAACTGTAGTAAGTATGCATTTCATAACAGAATTTTAATCAGTTCAATGTCGATTATTACTAAAGTTACAAGATATATAATACAATTACTGTATGGCAGAACATTTGCCCACTGTGCTGTGTTTGTGCTATTGTTGTGTTGTACTGCGGTGTGTGTGTGTGTGTGTGTATGTGTTACTTAATACTCGTATTAGCGTCCTTTTTCCTTGCAGCTTAGGAATGATTTAACCAAACCATGAAATTTGGTGTGATAACTTTAATATCATAATATTTTTTGTATTTTTTGTAGCAAGGGTTCGTGTAAATTTTACTTTTTATTTTTATTTTAACCTTTTAATTAACTAAGTAACTATTTAAGTAATTAATAATAAAGTAATATAACATTCACAGCTAATATTTACAGGTGCGTAGTCTATGCGTACAAGCAACAAGTCGAGCAAGCACATACAGTACTCGTGGTAGTACTTGCTATCTCTACTGATGGGTGTCGGTATGTTACGTTGACTCGGTATCGTAGTTTGCACATCAGAAAGGTTTATATTTTGTTACTGAGTAGTTCGTCCGCAGTTACACTGAACCAGCTTTTTTTTTGGATGCGTCTTAAAATTGCTTGAACTTTCATCACTTTTGAAAGATGATAGATTTAAAATAAACAGATTTATTTAAATAATTATTTATATTTACTTGGTATTGATTACATAACTACTTTTATAATTATATATTATTACTATTATTTTCATTTCTTTTTTTTTTTATTTTAAATACTTTTATTTACAGTCACATCAACAATTTATAGTCACTGGTGTAATTTTGAGTCTAATGTAACTGAACCAGTAATTGTGTAGACTTGAACAAACTCAGGCCGACTAATCCTGAGACTTGTAAGTCAACTGACAATTTGATTTGTGATTTTCTGTCTTTACTCTGTTCACATTTTCTCAAAACATTTAAAAAAAATTTTTTCCGTAAATTTTTTCCATAACTTGAACATTTTCTAATGTAACATTAAGTAATGTAACATTTGAGTCTAATGTAACTGAACCAGTAATTGTGTAGACTTGAACAAACTCAGGCCGACTAATCCTGAGACTTGTAAGTCAACTGACAATTTGATTTGTGATTTTCTGTCTTTACTCTGTTCACATTTTCTCAAAACATTTAAAAAAAATTTTTTCCGTAAATTTTTTTCCATAACTTGCACATTTTCTAATTTTTATTACATTAGAAAGATGATAAACACAGCAGTTTTTTGAAATTTACAAAATACATATCGTATTTTTATTACTTACTAATTTCTTATTGTATTTTGCGTGTTCGTTGTTCAACAAGGATAGTCAGAACTAATAAACGTAAAAATTTCTTACAAGAACAATTTATTAATTTAAAAATGTGTTAAATAAATAATAATTACAATAATTATAATAAATATATATAACATTCCCGTATTTATTTTTATGATGTCATTGTTCCCACCGCTTTTAGTTTATGAAATATAAGTGGCAAATTTTTTTTTTTGCAAATTATGCAGCACATTAGAATTTTTTGGTTTCCAGAATAATTGTTATAATTTGTAATTAAATTGTATTTTCATAATTAATGAATTAAAACTTTTATTAATTTTTTAAATAATTTTCTAATAAATTTATAAATAATAACCTTTTATTCATGTTTAACAAAATAAATATCGTGCAAATCGTATATATTCAGTCGTGTCAGCTTCAATAAGTGAAAATTTAACTCGTTACAGAAGTGGTAGAAGTATAATAAATAAAACCCAAAAATCGGACAGATAATATAAAATAACAAAAAATATTATTTAATTCTTCCCCTGTGTTCCAAAACAGTGCGTTATAAACAATTGTTTAGCTCAGCAAGGAAAAAAATAATCATCTGTGAATCAAATAGTTATTATTTGAAAAACGCCCTAAAACTAGAAAATCGATCGGGCTTAAAAATACTAAAACAGAGCGAGAAAAATGAGAAATGTTTAGATTTTTGACGGGATTAGTCAATAAGCAAATCTATCGCGTGGCAAGATTTGTAATGCCTATTATCGAAACTTTTCGTAATCGAGTTTTATCATCTCTTAATTAAGTGTCATTCATTACTCAATAATGTTATACCGAATAAGATTATTAGGATCAGTTGCCTTTTATCAAAACATCCGTCGATTAAAAACAGACAGTGCTAGTAACGGTTTTGATGCAAAGATTCAAGCGTTTGAAATGGCAAATATTATCTGATCAGACAATTGGATATGACCATTAAACTATCCGTTGCACAAAATATTTCTAACGGTAATTATATACAATTAGGGTCTCGCCTCCGATATTTTACGACATTTAGAATATACCTTATTCAGGAGTTACGTTATTAGTTAAAATAGAAATAATTCGTCGGAAAATTCTTTCATTCGAGTTATGTCCCTTGTAACTGACACAGTACCCTCACCAAAAATTTCTAGTACTTTTTCCGAATTTCATGGGCAAAAAAAAAAAATGATTATAATTAGCATATTTAGCAATAATTAAACGAGGTTAGCGAGCGTAGTTTATGTTGATGTACGTACGAATCGAGTACGATTTCGTGGACTAACGTGTATTGAACGTATATCCACATAAATTTTGTTTTGTTTAGTCTCCGGAACCATCGTAAGGTATTACTTCAGAGGATGAATTAAGATGATATGTATGAATGTAAATGAAGTGTAGTCTTGTACTTCTCAGGTCGACCGTTCCTGTGATGTGTGTTTAATTGAAACCACCTACCAAAGAACACCGGTATCCACGATCTAGTATTGAAATCCGTATAAAAGTAGCTGCCTTACTACAATTTGAACCTTAGAATTCTTGACTTCAAAATCAGCTGATTTGCGATGATGAGTTAACCACTAGATCAGCCCGGTGAGCTAATAATATCAACATAACCTAACCAAACATAATCTACGCACGTTAACCTCGTCTAATTAACGTTAATTATACAAATTATATGTTACCAAATAATATGCAAAAGTATAATGATTCCGTCAAAAAAGAGGTGTAACATAACATCTTGGCTGTGAAATTTCGAAAAAGTACCGAATTTCGTAATTAACTATTGTACAAGTTTAATATACATTATTTTTCGACTAAATAATTTCGTTAAGTTTCATCCATTAAATTAAGAATGAGATTAGATTCACTTAAAACTAAATTAAGTTAAGCTTAAGTGTAAGTTAGGTTACGTGCAATAGACATCATTTACGGAGCAAATAAATTGATTTAAGTGAAATTTAATTTAGTTTAGGTAGGTTTAGGTGAATACTAGATCGTGGATAATGGTGTTTTTTGGTGATGGGTTTGAATTAATCACACGTCTCAGAAATTGGATGACCTAAGATTATGCAAGACTACATTTCATTTACATCATTCTCGCTTATCCATTGAAGTAATATCTTAAGGTGGCTCCAGAGGATATGCAGAAAAAGAAAGATAGGTTTAGGTCAAGGTTAAGATTAGATTAAGTAACTAACAATTCCATATACTGAATTCGTACAATATCAACATAAGCTAACCCTCATTAACGTCATCTAAGTCATATTAAATTACCCGATTTTTAGGCTGAGTCCATAATTCTACACAATAACTAATTATTTATTCTGAAAATAATAAACGTTAAACTTGTACAGTATTAAATTAGAAAACTTTTAGTGTCGGTGCTATGAATCTTGCAAGATTTATAACTCGCTGAAAGTGTTTACAACGAAAAATTTCTGTTATAACGAATAACTTCTCTCTCTCTTTCTGTATAGCCTCCGGAACTACCATAAGGTATTACTTCAGAGGATGAAATGTAGTCTTGTACAATCTCAGGTCGACCACACCTGAGAAGTGTGGTTAATTGAAACCCAACCACCAAAGAACACCGGTATCCACGATCTGGTATTCAAATCCGTATAAAAATTGAAATTGAACTAGTTGACAACTGCAGTCTTGAGTTCCTCGTCATTTTCATACCGTTGTCCACCAAGCCACTTTTTCAAATGGAAAAAAGACTAAACAGTCGCTATTTGCAAGATCGGTACTATATGGAAGGTGATAAAATTTTCCCAACATAAATCTTGACTCTTGCAGTAATTAAAGGTTAAAGCAGGTGATGTGAAGACGCCACTCCGCTTTTCTTCATACACATTTTTAAATTCTCGAAACAATTTTTAATAAGCGGCAATTTTTAAAGTCTCGAAACGATTGTCTAACCTTTCCTTCAATCATTACAGTAGGTCTATACACTAGGCATAACTCGAGATGAATTTCAGCAGCTGAAGATCCTTTTACACACAAAAATTGAATCAGTCGCCCACTTCACAATTGGCGAGAGAAACGATTGTCGCGGATATTGCGGTCTGCATTCACCGGCAGGCAAACGACTACACAATCAAAACTTAGCTTCGTAAATAGCCGATAGATGGCCTTAAATACGTGAAACTGTGTTCAGAGCCCACTAATATTTAAATATAAGGGAAAGTTGCTAATCGAATCAAATCTTACATGTCTAGTATTTTTTCTGATCTTAAAGGTTCCATGACTCCCCTCTTTAAAAAAAATATAATTATATAGCATTAAATAATTCAGGAAAGATGTACGTACATAGTTGGTATGTTTTTTGCTTGGTATCTTCAAACTGAACGGATAGATTTGGATGAAAATTTCCAAGATGTTTTCTGTAAAAGGATATTGATGCTATCTCATTTTAATCCCAATAGATTAAAGGACCACTTTGAGATGGACTTTATTGAATTCATATCAGAAAATTTTACTGAAAGGGTAGGTAAATTTTTCATATAATTTGAGCGATTTCATTCAGAAACCGAGAATAACGAGCCTAACCGTTTTGCTTTTTTATCAGTTATCGTTTAGTTCAATAGATTTGATCAACCGATTTGTTTTTAAACATGACTTCTGAATACGGTTCGTTAATGTAAATTTTGGCTAAAATTAAGTGGTGGGGAAATACGGTCACAAGAATTCTTGATTCTCAAAAATCTATTCAAAGAGTAGAATAATTTTTACATAATTCTTTCCTTGCCTTTAAACTTAAATTCATTACGTTCCAATTAATTAGTTATTATTTCGAGCTGTCAGCTTTTATATATTTTCTATTAATTATTATTTGTGGTTATAAACTTCACAGATTTAAAAATCTCTGATTAAAAACCAAATTCGGTTCAGGAAAAATAGAAAAGTTATTAGACAGTAAACAGGACTAGTTTTAAAACTTTTATTTTGAATATTCTATTAGGGCGAAAATTTACGCCCTGTTGAGTTTAAAAGCAAAAGAAATAAGCTAACAATTGTGGGTTGTGTCTGATCCACTATTTACAAACACATACTCACGCGACTTAATTTAAAATATTTATAATTTTATTTAAATATAATATTTTTTTCGTTTACTTAATTCAGTGGTTCTAATACAGCACGCGCGCATACCATATCTAATTCACACGGGTTCAGCGGTAGTAGCGTCGACGATCGGAACTAACTAAAATATGGTTATCACAACTTACACAGAAAAAAATTTCGCTTGTACTATCGTCCCGGTGTAGCCGCAAGGCTTAACGCACCAGGTACTGAGTCAACCGGCCGATCGAGTTCGAGACCCAGCA
>JAAAKQ030242539.1:0-11078 GCA_010016005.3 Zanna intricata | reverse complement strand
AACCTACCAACCTGTTTTAGACTTCTAACATTCCACGCTCCGACTCGTAGAATGCTATTTTTTTAATTTTCTGGTGATTACTGTTATAATTAACTATAATTTCATTATTTTTATTGATAATAATTGTTTATAATATCTGGAATCCAATACTAAAGTGAATCCTAGGAAATACAACTAAGATTTCTGATGGTTTCTAAGTGTAAATATTATCTGAATAATAAAAGCAGCTACTAAACACGCTAAATTTGCTTAAAAATTTAATTGTTAATGTGGAAAAATTTACAAAAAGGCAGTTCCAATTTGTATATATATTCCTCATTTTTGCTGGGATTTTTTTAAACAGGGAAATACGACATAAAAATTTGATAGACTACTAAAATTTGAAGAGAGATCAAGATTCAAACCCGAAATTCCTTGTATAAGAAAGGCTGAGGAATTGTAACACTTACCACGGAAATCGGAAAGTTATCATAGTACGAATTGAAATAAAATTTATTTAATGAGAATAAATATTAATAAATAATTTTTAGTGTTTTATTTATAATAATAAGGAAAAAATTATTTGATATTTACTAAATTAAAGAATTTTTATAAAGCCTCTAAACACAAACTTTAACCATAAAAATAATAATAATGATATTTGATAATAATATTAGTAAAAAACTAAAATGGTAAACATCTATGAAAAATAAAACACATAAGAACTGGTTGTGACTGCTTTTTGAAATTTAAGTCGACAACCTTGACCTAAATTGTTAAAAGTTACGGTAACGGTAATAATTTTTAACAGCTCAATTTTATTCCAGTTTATCCGACAAAAAAAAATGGCCTTTACTAACTACTTGATATAGAGCTATTAATTTATAAACTACAATACTACAGGCCAACTGCATTAAATTTGTCTCTATTAAATTTCATTTAAATAAGGCAACATTTTTTTTGCGTAATTTTAATTGCATGAAATGTTATTTATCATTTAAGTTTGAATATCATGTTATGTTATTTATCATTTAAGTATGAATTTATTTTAAGTTTGGTTAATATCTATTGTATTTAATGGATCCAAAAATGTATAAATAAAAGTACTGAAAATTTTAGAATATCTGATAATATTCTATCATTTGCAAATTAAAACTAAATGAACTGAAACATAAACATTTCAATAATATTACGAGACCAGTACTGAAAGTCAGTTTTGTACTTGGTGGAAATTTATTTATTTACTTTGTACGCTTCGTTGACCATGGTGTGTCCACCTACACACCATGTGTATGACAATTACATACATGGTGTGTACATAGTCTACCATAAATGGTAGACTACAGGATATTACAATACATAATTTACAACATTCTGATAATATTATAATATCTAAATAAATTACGATAATGTAACCATATGTATAGGATTTCCATTCAGTCGTCAATTAAGTATATATCAATGAAATATTGTTGAATAAAATATTAGTACGTTTTTTTTTATAAATAAAAATATGTGTGTATTTTATATTTGGATTTCTAACACAAACTTATAATCATAAAAATAAAAATGAAATTTGATAATAATATTAGTCATTAGTTTCTATTTCCAATACATAATACTTAGAAATGGAAGCGAAAGAAAAGGGAACGGGGAAGAATTGCATGCAAAAGCATGGCAAGAAGAAGAGTAAGCGTGCCGTGATCCTTTGGATCAAAAACCGAGAAACCAGGATGGCGCTGCCACTGAAAGCTACGCGCTAGAGGAAGTAAACGAAATCCGACAGCACGAACAAGAAGAAGGGGGCCCCGAAGACCAACAACAAAAAAAATACAATAGATAAAGAGGACTGATATCTAATAGCAGATCTGATAAAATACGGTAGCAGAAAGAATCAAAGCTAAGAACTTAGAAAATATCAAGTTATTCACACATTGTAGAGCAATATATGAAAATTTAATATATGTTAATTCTAAATGTAATGAAAATTAACCAACAAAAAAAAAACGAACAAAACCGGGAAAGCCCAGCTGGGCAGGCAAATAGCTAGCATAAGGAAATGGAAAAAAAAAGATTGAAAGCCTCAGGAGGGATATAGGCAGGCTGACGCAGTTGAGTCGAGAAAATCCAACGGCCAGAGTAAAGAGGCTACGAAACGCAATAATCATACAAATTTGCGTAAAATACCGTAAATAAATTCCGGTATTTATAAAAATAGCGTAATTAATTCCTTAGATGACCTAGACAGGCGGAAACATTAACCAAGCGCATACTTAAAAAGACTGGGAAGATACAAAAAAAGCAGGAAGTAAAAGCGTGATAACAACCTATTGCACAATAGGGAAAAGCTTTCTACCAGAGTCTGGAAGGGCCCCATGAAACCGTAGAAACAGCCTCACCAAAGAAGACATAGAAGAGTACTGGAGGGAAATATGGTCGAACGACAAAGAGCACGGAGAGACCCTGATAATCAGGAGAGAAGAGATGTAAATCAGAATCTCGGTGGCATGCGGCTGATACAAGTCACCACGATCTATTCTGAGAAAGCGGTTAAGAAAAGCCAAAACTGTATAAAATAAATAATATAAATCCAAAAGAAATAAAATAAATTTAAATATAAAATAAATAATTATGAAATCCAAAACTACTGAATTAAAACCTTCAAGAGTACGCACCTGATTTAAGGCCGTAGCCTTAAATCGAATCGTACAAAATCTCGAATCAACCCCGCAAACCCATACTGAAGTTATAACCTACATGAAATCTAAAGATGACAACACCGAAAACTCTGCGAAATACTGACCCATAATATGCCTTCCTACCATTTACAAAATCCTGATGGTAGTCACCACAGAAAAAATCAATGATCATTATAAAATAGATGCTGCTCTTATAAGTTTCCTGACGAAAATCATGCTTACCTGGAAAACAATACTGCATGTTACTACTAGTCTAGAGGGCACAATGAGACACCGAACGGATTCATCCTAGATACGAAGACACCGCAGGCTAATCGCCCCCAATTCCTGTGTATGGATTACCTTAAACTGTTCGCTTCTACAGATCACTCAAAGAATTGAGAAAGCCCACCATGAAAACCTGAAAGGACATAGGTTGCGTACAAATGAATCGATCGAGCATATGGAAGCGGGAGAAATTTATAAATACCTAGGTATAGCAGTCAATTAAATTGGATCATGGCACAATCAAACAGAAACTGAGCAATAAGTATGTCAGCCGATTGAAACAAATCTAAAAAACTGAGCTAAGCGGGAGGAACAAAGCGATAGTTATTAATACGTTACCATATAAATGACATCATAAAAAAATTGAGTAATAGTTAACCATGAAGTAAAAAAGACTTATACATAAAACCATTTTTTAATAAGAGATTTAAAAGTGGGAGTACGTGCCGATCTACTGTATAGAAAATAAATTTACATTAGTTTAAGAAGAAGAAAAATAAAGCTGATTTATAAATAAATTTTAAAAAAGCGTGTTGAAAAAATGTTTCAGGATAAAAAACAAAACAAAGCTTTTATTACTAAAATGAATTAACGTAAATAAAATTTTAAATGTGCACAATATTATAAGGTAAAATATTTTTTCTAATTAAAAAAAAAGAAAAAAAACCACTCGTCGTATAGTGTTATTTGTACGCAAATGCCACTAATGCAAGTATCTCCCGCCTTTATCTTTTACTAAGTACACCAGAAGCACCGCTATAGCACCATACGGAAGTGCCTCGTACGCAAATGCCACTATTATAAAACGTAGCCAGTCTTTTGCATCTTCCTTTTAATGTTGGGTTTGGGACCATGGTCCATTTAATTCTTATACCTATGTCATTATATATTCTTTTCATTTAATTTTAAATTTTCTGTATCACTTTCCGTTTTTGGATACGTATATATGATTCATTCATAATTCTATGTATTCCTCTCTCTCTCGCCCCCTCACGCGCGCGCGCGCGCACACACAGACACACACACACACACACACACACACACACACACACACACACACACAAACACACACACACACACACAACACACACAAGGAACTTCTGATTTCACTTACTGAAAGTGCCTGGAAGTGATCTTTCTTTCCAACCCTTTATAAACTTTCAGTCTTTTAAGCTGTCTTTCCTCTAAACGTTTTTCACTGGAGTGATTTTTAAAACGTACTGTACGATTTAATTTTTATACAGTTACTTCCAGAGTTATCCTAACTAGCATTCTTCTAAAATACCTCATTTCTATCGATTGAATTTTACTTAAATATCCATTTATCGAATTTCTTATAAGATTAACACTTCTTGGTCCATCCTTTCATTCATGTCAATGACTGCACTGATATATATATATATTTTTTTTTTTTTTTTTTTTTTTTGAGATATCCATGATACTTGATTTTTGCTCGTTTTAAGATTTATAAATGTTGTAATTTACAGACTAATTACAATTAATGCAGTCTACTAATTATTTAAAATTAATAACTGTAGTAGTTGGGAAAATAAATTCTACATAGTCCACTAATTAATTACAATTAATGACTACATTAACAGAAAATAAATTCTACAGACATTCATTAAGATTGTAATAAAACCTAATTTTAAAACCAATTTTAAATGGCTTATATATATGTATATTGTATTATTTATTCATTGTAAT
Organism: Zanna intricata; assembly: GCA_010016005.3. Taxonomy (NCBI): domain Eukaryota; kingdom Metazoa; phylum Arthropoda; class Insecta; order Hemiptera; family Fulgoridae; genus Zanna; species Zanna intricata. The sequence continues at coordinate 6,426 of JAAAKQ030242539.1, read as the reverse complement.
TAAGAGCATGATATGTATGTATATATGTATATGTTCGCATACTACCTGTAATATTATATATAATATTACAAACAATATATACGAGTGGAGCTATTCGTACCGTATTTACATTTATTTATACTTAGACAGTCAGGAAAAAATATTAAGTTCGTTATGTGTTCGTAATGGTATCAATATCAGCTTTTCTTTTAACTACTGATACTGTAAATATCGCGAATGTAGATAATCCTTTTGTAATTCCTCCATTTTTAAGAGATCTAAACGGAGGTATACCGGAGGTTAGTATTTGTATCAATATTTTTGCGATCTATCATTTAAAGGGAACACTTTTTACATTCTCTGATAAAAGACTGAGTACACACTGCTTACAAACTATTCAACTGGATCAGAATATGTCAATTTTTCGCTTGTCAATGTCAATCAATAGTTTTATTAGTAGAGGATTCGTGTAAATCTGCTGTAAATAATTTTTTATAGTGTAACAGTTTAATTCCTTTCTCCAACACAGAATTTGACCTAATGTATCATATTTTCACCAGTAACAAATTAAAAATGTAATTATAAAAAAAATAAAATAAAAGAAAAAAATTTAATTTAAAAATGTTTTCGGTAACAAAATCAAATACAATTTTTAAGAGGTGGAAAGATAAAAAAAAAAAAAAACAGCCATTTTTTATTTCAATTCACAAAAAAAAAAAAAGAAATGATAATAGAATAAAGCCAACAGTATTCTAAAGAAATCTACAGGGAAATATTGTTGTATATATTTTTTCTGGGCGCGTCTATCCTTCTCAGAGTAAATATTTTTTTTTATGATTTATTCAGAGATAAATAAATATGAAATAGACAATTTTTTTTAGAAAATAATTTAAATTCCAAAGGGAGATCTACTTCTCTCTTGTTAAAATTCATGTTTAATTTATTTACTGAGAATTATTTTTGGCGAAGAGAAGTAAATTATATCAAATTAAAGTAAAAAAAAAAACTTTTTTTCAAATATATTGTGGAATTTTGATTGAGGCTCTATTTGGTAATGGATAATAACTAATAAACGGATACAACGACACTCCAGATGATATTATTATTTTTATTAATTTATTTTCATACTAGTGTTACAGATGAAATATATTAGTGGTTCACACGAATAATTATTACCAAATATTTTATTGATTGTGCCGTATATGTAGTAATAATAATAATAATAATTTATTGGGCATGTAAAATAATGCAGGTTGTGAAGCGTGGGCAACGCCTACTCTACACACACAGGAAGTGACACAGTTATTACTGCAGTTTCATTCAACTTAATTCATAGATGTATGCTGTGTATGTTTTATAGTACACCACAGTTGCATAACCCACCAGCCACAACTCATATATATTTATATGCCTTTACATAGTACACATCAGCTTCATGTTAATGAGGTATCTCCTCCCCGTACACCATACACATTAACTGTTGTTTTTTTTTTTTTATTCCTCTCTCAGTTATCTGGCTTTTACTACTCTCTTTTCTTCCCTCCCCCCAACTATCTCTCTAATATTCTACAGCTCACACCTCTTTAATGTAGCTGCAAACTACGATTAGTAGTGGGCTCGCCCATAAACGTTATGAAATTTAAATTATTATTTTATTTTATGAGTATGCCACCTCCACTGGTATTACAATATCAGTATTTATGTATACTATGTTGCGCATTTGTGCACGCGCAAGGGTCTATATATTTGTTATTTAGGTGTATGCACACTATTTCTTTTTCTACTTGACCACATAATTATGCCATAAAAAAAAAGGCCGAACAACCACAAATGAACGATCCGAATAACAGAATGATCCGCACTGAATAAACCATGAAAATATTGGTTCAATTGTGATTCTACTGAACCATGAAACGACGTAGAATGATTCTCATTTGCTTGTTTATTTAACAAAATTTGCTAACATGTACGGAAAAATAAATTTTTTTTATATCAAAGAACAAACAAATTTTTGCGAGTGGAAAACTCGAAAGAGTGTAACATTTTCTTAATGACAGAAAATACGTGGAAACGACTAATTAATACGTAATTTAATTTACTTAATATTCCTACACTATTTTTTTAAAATCACTATTTGTACGTAATAGCGTTTAATAAAATAATGGTACTTTCCGTTAAATTTTTCCTAACTGTAATTTTTTACTTTACTTTCAGGCTAAAGCTATACTGCTGTTATGTAATAACTACAGCTATAAAAGGAAAATATAAAAATCGGTCCAAAATTACTATGTCAGGGATTATGCGAATGTCGACAATTGACGACCCCCGAGTTAAAAAAACGTAAAAAGAAAAACCTTGAAATTTCCAGAAAGTGTTTGTATTTACGCATATTGGACTGTATTTTGATTAATTTCACCGGACTGGATCCGTACAAATTCTTTTAAAGTGGCTCAAAGGACTTGTAAATATATGTATATATATATAAATTTGATTGACTTAAAAATCTAAATAATTAGTACATACATCTTATTAAAACCCAATTTTTTACGACCACTATACAGTAAGTAAAAATTATATATATATATATATATATATATGTATGGGACATATATATATGTATATATATATGGGACATTGGTTGCAATAAGTTATGAACAATATTAAAAAAAGGGACAAGGATAGTTTTCACAATTTTGAATTTTTACTTACTGTGTAGTGGTCGTAAAAAATTGGGTTTTAATAAGATGTAGGTACTAATTATTTAGATTTTTAAGTCAATCAAATTTAGGGGTGGCGGATATTAAACAATATTTCTAAATAGATTTTGTCCAATTTCTCGAAAACCTCTTGACTAATAAAGTTGAAATTTGGCACAAATATTTTGCTACATATATCCCATCTTTGGCTTGATTTTCGACCGGATGAAGGGGCATCACGGTTTATTAGTTTTTTCAAATATCATTAAACAGATTTCGTATTAAAACGCGAAATTTACTTAAAATTTTTTTTTACAAATGTAAGGGAATGTACAATCGGTAATTATTTTTTCTTTTGGATTTTTTATTATATCCTATATTTCATCTATTTTTCAAGCTGTGGCTCATTGGTAAAATTGCTATATGAGCTTTTTGTAAGACAATTGGTCAATTGGGACCCAAATAATTTTCCAAAGTTTTTCTTTTTGACGATTAAAATATCTCTCGGTCAAGAAGACAATATCCTTAGAAAATATGTTGAATTTTCTAATGATCTTGTTTTTTAAGAATTGTACTTTAAAATATTGCAAAATTTTGCTTTCCCGTCTAGATAGTGCTATAGCTTGCTCTAGAAGGGAAGTATTATAATCAATCCAATTTGGGCATATGCGGTTTTTCACTGGATTTTGACGTATTGATACCTAAGAAACCAAAAAAATCGGATGGAAAGATATTATGTTCATTATTATTGTACGTGTGTTCGGTGATGGCCTCTAAATCACCTTATATCTCCATAGCTAGTGGACCGATTTGGACCGATATTTGATCAGATTACCTTTATATATGAGTGAGCACTGATACCATTAAACTTTCAACTTAAACGTCAAAGGAGTGAGGCTGTAGAATAATTTCATCCTCAGTATCTCAAGATTTCGCCTTATTAAGGAGATATAGTTTTCCTATGCATATTTGTTAACGATTAAAAAATAACAATATTTGAAAAAAAAAACTTTTGAAAAATTGCCCACTCCAAAAAATACGTGGTATCAACTGCTTTGTTATGACGTCACAGGTGAGCGATAAAATTAAATAAATTAATAATATTTTCGGCGTAAAAAGGTACTCGTAATTCAGTCTGGCTGGGTCTCGAACTCGATCGTCTAGTTGACTCGGTACCTTTGCGTTAAGCATCGCGGCTGCACTAGTCTGTCAACCATACAAGCGAAATTTGTTTTATGTTAGTTGTGAAATTACGTAAGATTAGTTAGTGCCAACCTTCGCCTTAGTTCCGCCGCAGCCGCGCGAATTAAATACGGTATGCGCGCGCGCTTTAGTTAAAATTATTAAGTAAATAATATTAATGTAAGTAAAAGAAAAAAAAAATTTTAATGAAATAATATACATATTATAAATTACGTTGTGTGTGTAAGACGTGTATCAGAAACAACTTAGTTGTCAGATTTTTTTACTGACAATTTTTAATTTTTTCACAATTGTATTTTAAATATAACACTCGTATTTAAAAGTCATAGTTTAAAATTTCTGGTTCTTTTACTGTTTTTACTTTCTTCTACCAATTATAAGGAAGTATTGTAATCACGAAAAAATTCGGTTTTCAGATTTCAACGGAAATATTCATTTTGATCATCCCTGAATCTATTTTGATTTGTTTCCGCATGTCTGTACGTATGTATCTCCCATAACTAAAAAACGATTAAATATAGATTTTGAAATTTTGGATTTAGGACTGTTATAAAATCTAGTTGCGCAAGTCCCCTTTTGAGTGCAGTCGACTTTACCAAAGTGTCCAAAAAAGCACAAAACCCGAAAAATTTGGATTTTGGACTTTTTTTAAATTGCAGTAATAAGCGCTCATTGAGATCTTTTCAACGATATATCAGAAGTGGTACTTATTTTCTTTGATTCCACAGTTATAGCCAAATAAAAAAGTTAATTAATGAAATATTTGGATCTTACAAGGGAAGTTACATCCTGGTTCGAATCAGACTTCACCTTCTTTTTTCTTAAAAAAAAACTTTTTTAATGTATTTTTTTTAACTTTTTTTAAAATTTAAATATTCTGATTTATTAATAATTATTAATCCGTGACTGTACAAAAAATGTTACAATAAATAATAATTCAATAATAATAAAAAAAAAAATTTTATGTACTTTTAAAAATGTGTATATGTACTTTAATACGCATTATTACATACGTATATGGGTAATAGATTTGGTGAAACCATTTTTTTCTTAACCTCCGGGACCACCGTTAGGTATTTCTTCAGAGTATGAAATGAATGATTTGTAATGTGTATGAAAATACCATGTCTGACCGAGATTCGAACCCAGGACCTCCGGATGAAAGGCCCAGACGCTACCATTCGCGCCGGATCGGTTGAAAATTATAATTTAGAATCACAAGATTTTTGGATTTTCTACAAATGTGATGTCATATGATGTCCACATCAGATTTTTTTTTTTAGATTTTGGCTGTTATTAAACATATTAAGAGGTACGTATTAGATTACTGTTGAGGAAGGGGGTAAACAAGAACACATCTTTTGTATTGAAAAATCTTTTTTTTACGATTATACTTTAAATATAGTATAATTCTCACGAAAAAGACGTCATTAGATTAAAGGGATCAATTGCGACTCAAAATATTTTACTAGGAATTTTGATTTTTTCCTTAATTGCACTTGTAATACGGGATAATTTTTAACGTAACAGTGTAACTATATCAAGGGGTCAAATCGATCTCAAATTCTTACATAGTACATTTTGATCTCTTTCGCAACTGTAGTCTAAGTATTTTTTAATTAAGTCATTAATATTTAAAAACTGTTTGGCGTATTTGAAATAAAAATCTGTAAAAAGCAGAGCTAGGAAAGTTAGCAACCCTTTGCTCGCTTGATTACTTGTATATCATTCCACTTATTCGCAAACAAGTTTATTTTTGAACTTCTTATAATTTTTATTTTTATTGTCTTACCAATGATTATTGTACAAATTTTTTTTTTCAAATTTCTCTTCTGAAGGAAATTCTTGTCGTTTTGTTCGGTTTGGCAAATATCGTGAATGAATTTTATTATACAGAATCCAGTTAAAAATTCCAGTCTAGATTCGTTACGAATTCAGTAATACTGATAATTTTGGATAATTATATTTTCAAATTTGACAAAAGTTGGTTTGATCTGCTAAAGCGGATGACAACAAAAGCAAACTTAAGACCTTAGGATAAAAAAAAATAATTACTGCTATAATTAACAAACTCCCATAAAAACTTACGATTTATAAACCTACAAACAAGTTTAAAAAGAAAGTTACATACTTTTATCTGTTTAACTTTCTTGTCTTAACTTTATTCGCATAAATTTAATATCACATAATTAATTTTAAATATATGTTTAATATCTGAAAAACTTCAAAGTTCACATGACGCAATTATATTCTATTTGTAAAAAACCGTATACATTTTTAATTATAATTTGGCTACCATATTTTGTTTATGAAAAAAAATTAACTCTATTGCCAAATATAAAATAATGAAATTATACTCTACACAACCATCATAAACTGTTAGGGTGGTTTTTTCGGGCCCGTGTCTCATGGCAGGCCATCCTGTGCGGTATGTTAGTGTGCAGAAATACCTGGGGGTGATCCTAGATGAACGTTTACGCTTTGGGGATCATCTTCAGTATGTGGCTAAGGAGGCGCTAGATGCATTTTATGGCATTAGGCGCGTTAT
>JAAAKQ030242538.1:0-28266 GCA_010016005.3 Zanna intricata | reverse complement strand
ACATTTTCCTTGTATGTAATTCCCTGTATTTTCTAAGATCTTTGTTTCGCGATTCTAATGCTTCTTCCGACAACATTTCTATAGGAAGAACAGCTTTTGCAATTATATCCGACCATGAATTAATATTCTGTGAATGCTCGATGGCATGTAATAGTAAGGATATAATGCAACAAATTATATCGCCTTGTCTCTAGCATATTCTTGAAAAGCATCAGCATTGACCGCATAACCACAAGACAGTGTTCGAAGAATAACAGATAATCGATGTATAAGGTTTTCATCGATACCAGTTATGGATGATGCCAGAGCTAGCTGCTGAAAAAATCGCCTAGCAGTGTTGCCGTCGTTGGTAGTACCAAAGCCAGGCTTCGATATGTCTACGAGTATTCCCATTTCATTTTTAAATTTCTCTCAGATAAGGGATTTCCTCTCGGTTACAGTAAGTTTGTCATCACAGTCTCTAATTTTCCATTTCTGAACAGTCAGACGATAGGATATATGCAGCAAAGTTTCGAAGCATCTTATCCACGCGTGTAACGTGGATAAGCCGAAATCGTACTCCTGTAACAATTGGTACCATAAGTGCAGTGTCTCTTTTACCCGACATTCTTAAACTGCTGCGCGTTGCAAATGAGAGCTCCTGTGTAGTGTACGTCTGTAACAAAGGTAAAATTCTTTGCCTTTTGTACTGTGCTCCGGCTTCAGCAAACTCTTTTGATGGTCGCCCTTTACTTCGCCCTTTTGGAGTTTCAGCAGGTATTATAACCACAACATCATCCAACCATTCCTGATGTCGCGCGAGAAATATTTGCAGAGTTCTACTACAGTTCTTCCACTTGTCAGCAAAATTACTGTTTAAATTTTACTATTGCTTTAACACGCTGGTAAGTTAAGTCCTTCTCATGTTGGCTTAAATCAAATTTATTCAGATCGTACTCCAAAACTTCAGTATTTTTGTTTTGATTGTCACCTCCTTGCCGCCAAATATTGAACAGTTCTTTTCTTAACACGAACTTGGCACTGAAAAAAAATCAATATCTTACTTGCTTGCAAACTTTTGCAGCAGAGTGACTATCCAAACCAATTAAAATGAATTACACAACTAGAAAAATAAAAATCAAAACAAATCTTCACAGATCTGAGGATTGCGAGAGTTTTAAAGTTGGAAAAAAACGTTACAGTAGATGTAATATGTCTGATCAATGTAAAATACTGTTACTGATAGCTAACAACTGAATAAATACAGTGAAATGCCTTATAATGTTTACCAACCTTTCTAAAATGTTTCCAGTAGAACACATTAATGAACACCCATTAATCAGAGCCACAGCGATACTCACAGTTAAACACATTAACAAATACTGATGCAGGTAGGCATAATATGTCCGAGTTTATTAAAGTTTGAGAGGGACTTCCGGGAAATCTCTTGCAATAGGGCATTTGATAATGATACCTAGAAAGTGAGTACCTATCTGGGACCTACATTACTTGAAAATATTAGGATTTTAAGATACTAAATTTTCGATTTATTATTTCCTAGAATTGCAGGTTGGCCAACAGTGGCGTCGTCTTGCCGAGCAGGGAGGTCAGTCTCCTTACGAAGACCGGAAGGATGGTCGTAGGATGGCATTCTTGTTGTGTCAAGATACAGAAGTAAGACATGGCATGTTATAGATGCTGGGAGCCGGGACACAAGGAGGAGAAGATCGGAGAAAAGGTTGTTAGGACTGTGGGGGGGTACTGGACATAAGAAGGTGGAATGCAAGAACCGCCGAAATGTATAGATTGCTAGAAAATTCATCTGAAGGGAAGCCGGGAATGTAAATCTAGCCAGCAATGAACTGCCTCCAATTGAACAGAAGCACGATTGCTGATGATCTTCCCTGGAAACAGGCCGTGGCTAGTAGTATCAATTTCCTTACTGCATTAGAACCAAATGGTAGGAGTATTGGGTAGCGGTAGTGGCTTCTGATCCCTAGTGTGTGGACAGGGCAGAGGGATACAACTACTATCAATGTATCTGGCAGATTTGCAGTTAGTTGAGTAACTCGGGAAGTAGGTTTCGTGGCTGTGGAGCTTACTGAAAACATTAATTAGTTGAACTGATTCCCCCTCGAAAGTGGATCGGTGCGATTTGGAACTTTCCTAGGAAATCTAGAACTATATTTAAGGAGGTCGACTAAACAAGCCATACTCGTGGTCAACATCAATGCCGAGAGCATGGAGGTTAGGAGAACGAGATCTATCAGAAAGGATTGTAGACTTGATGGCGAACAGGATAACCAGCCAAGCACATACGTGTGACCATGATGAGGTCACGCCTGTTCGCCTGTAAAGGTGCTACTGTTTAACTGTAACTGTCACGCCATAGGGCAGAGTGTATGTTAGAAAATCTAAGAAGGCTGACTCGAATACAAGCAGGCTACGGGCCAGTAGGCGTAGGTAATTCTCTCTGTGGTTTCCTCCATTGTCTCCTCTATTCGGTACCAGCATGGGCGGAGCAATGAACAAAAGAAGGAAAGTACACAAACTCTCATTACTTCAGAGGAGGGCATTCCTTGGTATTATCTCTACGTACTGTATGGTATCGAGGAAAGCGGTGGAAGTCATTGCCGGGTTGTCTCCGATCTTCCTCAGGGTAAAGAAGATGTCGAGGATTCACAAAGGCATGAACAAGGAGGAAGTAGAAAACATGACAGAAGAATGGCAAACAGCCTGGGACGAATCAAGTAGAGGGGTGTGGTCGAGGCGGCTTATTGGCAGTGTAGACCATGGATTCTGAGGCGCCATGGAGAGGTAAACTACTACTACTTCAATCAGGCGCTCTCTGACCATGGAGGCTTTGGTGAATCCAAACCGTTTTGCACCGTTTTGGAAAGAGGTATTCCCCACTGTGCAGATATTATAATGACATCAATATCGCGGAACACACACTGTATACCTGGAATAGGTGGAATGGGTGAGACGCTAACGGGTTTAACGTTCAGTGGTTAAACCCGAAGGCTACTATCACTTATATATTGCGAAGCGAGAAGAAGTGGAATGATTTCTCGAAGTTAATTGCAGTGATCGTACGACCAAAAAAGTGGAGAACAGAGATACAGATGCGAAAGTTAGATGAGCATTGAGCGATCACAGTTCTGCGCAGCTGCAGGTGAGGATGGGATGCACATGAAGACGGTCTTCTGGAGAGATCTTACGGTATGACAAAATTATATTAGGATAAAAATAATTAGTTTAACCATAATCTTCTTTTACGTAAGTAGAATGTTTCAATGCAGACCGTATTTAGCTTGAATAAATCTCAGTAATAGTCATATTTCATTCAGTATAGTTTGGCTTATTCCTTATATTTTTTAAGATAAAATTCTTGTGTCTTGTTTACTGCTTATTTTATAGAAATGGTGATTTTTATGGTCATAAATCAATTGTTTGTTAACTTTTAGTATTAACATCTGGTTCCAACGAGTTCATTGTCGGTAGAACCATTAATACACCGACTTATTGAGTATGGAAATTGTTTATTTTATTACCATTACTAGAAAAAAAGTGGAAATAGTTGGATTTTCAAAAAAGTATAGTAAAAATGGCACTTATTTTTTGGTGAAATTTTTATGTAAATTGAAGAAATTTATTCAAGTTAAAAATTTTCATCAATTCTACTTACAAATTTTTTCTATCTTAGAAGGTTCTGATGAGATTTGAAGATACTGAAGTTTATTGAGAATAGTTAGTTTTAAACCATTGAAGATGATTTTTTGCAGCTAGATATTTGTATCCAAGAAGAAATATAACAATTAATTTTATCTATATTATTACAAGAAGCTTTTAATGAAACTGATGGAAAATTTAAAAAAAAAATTGAATGATGCGTGCAGCAAACATTGAACCATTGTATACATCAGATACATGTGTTTGTATAGTGATGACGTAGGAACTGAATAGAACTTAATTTATGATTTTAAATAGTAAACAGTTTTACTATCATTGCCTTTACAGCGTTAACTAGGATTAAAAAATATTAATAAACAAAAAAAAAAATGTTGAGGATAAAATCTTGTGAAATATATTTATGTCAGCACAATCGGATTTTGTTAATGTTATGCAGCATTAGTCAGTAAATAATTCCCTGATGGAAATCCTTAGTTTTCTAGCATATTACATCTTAAATGTTATTATATTAAAATAATAATAGTTAGATTTAGGGAATGTTTATAATCCAATAGATTTAAAGACAAATATACATCTTATATTCAACCTATAGTTCTGTAATTATAATGAAAAAATAGATAAATTCTCTTGCTGAAAAAGTATCCTAATGAAGAAATTTTGGAAAACATAAATTACATAAACATTAATTATATTTTGGAAAACATAAACATTAGTTATTATTCTGATTAATGACCCTTACAAAAATGAATATTTAACGTTAATTGTATATATAATTCGCATAATAAACAAAAATTAAAAAAAAAGTACCAACGGTAAAAATAAAATTAAAATAATTAACGATGATAATTTACGCTGGTTGTATTGATGGATACTTATATTGATCAATAGTGGATACTTTTTTTTTGATAATAAACGTAGATATTTGCTTCATATTTGTTCTATTTATGAAAATTTGTCATATTTTATCTTATGACTTAGAAAAATTATTATTCAATTTATTTTTTTTTTTTTGGATGAATTTATAAAAACAAAACATAAAACTGAATGTATAATGCAAACATCTGGTTTAAAATAAAATATAGAATACGAATGGAAAATATTCAAAATCAGAGGTAGAAACATTGGATGATTGCACAGAATGTTGTCCCACACCTGGCGCAAACATTTTCAAATATTCTTAACAATTAATTAGTGAATTTCAGTTTTATCGATATAGTAATTAAATATTAATAGAAAACAATAAACGTATTTCAATTGCAAACAATACTACACAAACAAATACGTATGGTATAACATTCATAAAATATAGTGGGAATGAATGTAAGCTGAATTAGGGTTAACCGTAATGTGTTGAGGCTCTTTTAAAATAGCTTTGTTGAGAGCAGCAGTCACAATAATGGACCACAGATCTCCGTCCAGCTAATCCTGTGCATTTACATTATACACCGGGTCGTGCAGTTTGGGTTACACGCAAATGGCTAAAAAAAAAGCAGGCAACGACAAACTGAAAATAACTGCATCCAACGTGGTCGGCATCAATTAATTACATTACCTCTCGGTGAGGTAGCTTTGTGCACGATCCATTCGCACTCGCTTTCTATCCACAGGGCAAACTCAATTCATCTACTGTTCCCAGCAGGATTGATGACAATTACTTCTGTTAGATAATTGCGTGACTACTTTTACAACTGACTTAATTTACTATAAAATCATGGTATAACTTTTTTTTTAATAATTTTTTTTTAAATATCAGCTAAATAATATAGGTATTTAGCCTAATATCACATTGCTGAGTTTATAACACTAATATGAAAATAATATCACTCCGATTGTCGTAATATCCTATATAATGAATTATTTCTTAAAAAATGGGTACAACAATCTCCTCCTTACTATCCGCCTCAGTATTTAAACAACTGTGAAAACATATGAAGTACTTATTCTCTGAGAATAAGTGTATTCTCAGAGACTATATATCCTCTGAGAGTAATGGTGTCTAATATACAGCTATTTCTTGTAGAAACTAGAGTGAACGTATAGGTTAGATATCAAGTTTATTTTAAAGAGCTCAAAACATAGCAGTGTATTCGATTCAACGAAAAAACTTAGGGGAATGTCTTTACCTCTTGAATTTCACGAGTAAATATAGAATGATATACTAATTATCCCTGACAATGCAGAATTATTTCTATAAATAATTTGTCCCATATTAGGATACGCACAATCTTTATTGAAACATCCAATGTATAAATGTATTAATGCAATATAGTAACATAAAAGAGGATTTATGATTATTAGAATATTAGCTAAGGAAAAATTTAGCTTTTCTCAATTTACATATCTCTAAGTTTTCTTTCATTTCTTTCCTTTTATTGCACACATCTAAGTACAGGAATTTAAGAAATAATGAGTATCAATGGCAAAACTGTGATTTAAAGTTAATCAGTATTCAAAAAATAAAATTTACTGTTTATTTTTTTATTTTAAATAAATATACATTATTTATAACAATAAACTGAAAGTATAATAGAAATTTCCTTTTTTAGCATTTGCCTTTACCTTTCGCTTGATAAATTTTTACCACAGTTAACATCATTTACCACCCTTCAATGGGGATAGAACTCTCTTTTTTTCTGTATAGCCTGCAGAACTACCGTAAGGTATTACTTCAGAGGATGAATGAGAATGATATGTATGGATATGAATAAAGTATAGTCTTTTACAATCTCAGGTCGACCGTTCCTGAGATGTGTAGTTAATTGGAACCCAACCACCAGAGAACACCGCTATCCACGATCTAGTATTCGTACAAGTAAAGATCTAGTAAATCCGTACAAAGGTAAACTGCCTTTACTAGGATTTGAACCTTAGAACTCTCGAATTCGAAATCATCTGATTTGTGATAATTAACCATTAGGCAAGCTCAATGGTCCCCTCGATGTCTCGATGAGGCCGCTCTAGGGTGTCTCGATGGTACCCTTCCATAACTTACATGGTTCGTTAAATGGGTTCGGGTATTGCTTAGAGAAACTTAAACCTAGTAGCAATTTAGAATTTGGAAGAAGAGCAATCTGTTTTAACCTATATTTAAGCTAAAAGAAGAATTCTACTAGGAACATGGTTCACACTCATCATGAAGATACATGGAGCTCCTCAAAAGAAGTTGAGGATATAAAAAGAAAAGAAACCCTGAAGAATCCTTGAAATTATTTTTTTTGGATTGTTTATTTCTATACGATCTTACTTTTTGGAAACGTAGAACTAATCAACTATTTGTCTATATTTTAAATCGCTTCTCATCACTTCGTTAAGAGGCTTTTGAGCAGATATATGCTGGATTTCTGGTAAGGAAATGGGAGTCTGTATAATGTTTTATCCCTGTATTTTTGGGTGTAGTTCTATGTATAAACAGGTTTGGGTTCCTAAACATTTCCTTTCATTCTTTTCTTTTTCTTTATGATGTTTCACCGTAGGTGTTCCGTATTGTGAACCACAGTATGGTGTTTCTTCAGACGATGAATGAGGATGATTTGTGTGATTGTAAATGATGTGTATTGTTATACAATCGCAGGTCAACCATTCCTGAGATGTGTCTACAATTCCTAACCAGTGCCTGCAAGAAAAATACTAACCTGGACCCAGAATAATTCTCAGGTAAAACAAACTTTTAATCTTTCATGAGATATAGATTCTTTCCTTCATGAGACACCAACGTGGTCGATTCTTATCCTATTACGAGTGGTATTCGGTTGCAGTAGAGACACCGGGCAGTAGGCAGTACTAGACCAGACAGCCGGACAGTTCCCTGTAGTATTTCAATCATGTTAGTTGCAACATACAATGTATCACTCATAAGTATAATTATTCATAAGTCTTTTATTTTATTACTCAAGTTTCTTATCCATAAGTGTAAATTGCAATATATTCAAGAAATTTATACTATTCAAGTTTACACTATGTTATACTATTATTACTTAACGTCATCAACGCATAAACTACAGTTTAAAACAATAAATAATCGTTTGACCAAGAGTTGGTTTTTATTCATTTAAAAACGACTACACCACATCAGCTACTATACATAATATATACATATTGGTCCTCCGTGTATCCATACAACGTTTATCTACAAATTTCTACAACTTTACAACTAACGCCAAGAAAGGATCATTTAGTACAGTTAAATAAATATAAATAATTTTACATTATTTACCCATATTAACTTATTTTTTTTAATTGAGATTTTTACACCACATCCTCATTTTGTAATTGACTCTTGCTCAAACTGTCAAGTTTATTTTAGAAAGTTTATTTTAGAGGGTAGGGTGAGAAGCTTCATCTACCACAAATATTATTAGGGTTCAATTACAGTAATTATGAAAAAATTAATTTTTAAAATGATTTTATTTTGTAGTTTTTTTAAACTAATCTTTGTTATGATGATAATATCTTATACTAAACACTATTTATTTAAAAAAAATTTTTTGTAAAATAGAAAAAAGTATTACGAAAACAAGTAAATAATTTCTTTGAATCCAATTTAGTTTTATGAATACTGATAAATTATGTTTAAAATCAATTTTTTTCAAAACATAACAGAAAATAGGAAAGATACTCGGTTGGTTTAAGAATGCTTGAAACTAGCCGCAGTGATGTTATGTGTACTGGAACAAATGGACAGAGCACTCTGTTTTGTAATGCATATATTCAAGAACTAACCCAGCCAGACATGCATTCGGTTAATGTTCTGGAAACGGAATTTCTTTTCCTCCATTTAACATCTTGTCATTGTTCAAATGAATACTGTCAACCAGCCAACCGTACTTTATTATCAGAATGTTTTTCTGTTGGGAAAATATTTATTTGTTGAAATTTTATTTGATCTTTTAATCGCGCTTCCAGTTGTTAGTATTAGCCTAATAATGAAATTAATATATATGTACAATTATTCTCAAATTAAGTCTGCCTTCACAAATTTTAATGATTTTTTTCCTGATCATAGTATTTTAAAAAAAAACATTAATAATTCTTTTAAAATGTTAACAACCTTAGAAAAAATAAAACAAAAACTATTAGAGAAGGAAATACACCTTTCATGCAAAGCGCTGTAACTTTATGAGATTTTGTAACAGATTAGAAAGAAATTTTTGAAACTAATTATTAACTTGAGGAATAACGTTATAGAAGAATTTTGAGAAGAAAATTCTGAAATGCAAAGAATAGAGTTGTTTACGCTTCAAAGAATAAAAGTGAATACAGCGTACAATTACAAGAAAATTTCTCAAATTAGGTATATAAATAAAATATTAAGAGCAATTAAGGGCAATTATAAGAGCGATTTGCTTTATAGACTTGTTATGCAAAATCTTTTGTGTGCTACAGCTTCCGCACTTAATAGTAATAATATACTTTGGTGGTTAGACTTTAATTAACGATGTTTATCTAAGATTTTTTGGTCTGGTACGCATCAAACCTACTTTACTAATAAAAATTATTTAATAAGCATCTTTATTACATTGCTGGAGCACTCATACTTTTCTTTATTTTTCTGTTTAGCCTCCGAAACTACCGTAAGGTATTACTTCAGAGGATGAATGAGGATGATAGGAGTATCATCCTCATAGGAGTAGAATGAAGTCTTGCACAAGGAGCACTCGTTCTGCTAAATAATAACATTACTTTATAATTAACATATAGATAGCATTGCATGCTATATAATTACATTATATTGCATGTATGTACTATATAATGTATATTATATATACATTATATACTGTATATAATGTAGTTCGAGAACTATTTAGTATAAATGTAGTTCTCGAACTATACATCAAAGTAAAGATATAATATCTATGCCTTTTTAGGAATTTCCAACATTATATCTTAGGCTACTTTCCTCCAGTTAACAAATATTTATCTCCTATTTTTGAATACGAGTTTACAAATTGAACGAAACCAGATATGTTGTTTTACTTTAATTTTTTTGGTCTAAACCATATGATTTAGTTGTGTTTATGATTGTGGTCAGTCTAGTAGTTTACTGGTTAGTTTGCCTTAAAATCAGTACGACAGAAATTTTCCAGAAGCCTTCCACGTTGTATCACGTAATGGTTAGGTACTTTTATATTTCTTTTTTCTGTGATACTCTTGAGCATTTCATTAAATATTATGTGCTCTGCATGCTATTATCGCAAGTAAATAAGCGGCTTATTTCTGTCCTCAGCAGACGAAATATGTACAATAATTTATTCATAATACGCTGGATTTCGGTCAACATAGTAATTCCAGGCAACGAACTAACTGATGTAATTGTAAAGCTTGTACTCAGCTAACATTTTTAGAGAATATGATTCCTTCTGATTATATTTATTTCGTTATTTAAGATTTAAGATTTGTAGACTTTTTTTGAGTATGCTGAAGGTACTGTATTACCTACCGTATTAGTAACCAAAGTGAGCCGTGACTATTTCATTGCTCATGCAAAGAAAATTTCGGCGGGATCGAAACTAATAAGAATTTGTGATATTTTGAGTAATGATGTGCCAAAATTTATATGTGTTTTAATTTATACTTTGTCGTTTGGCTAATTTCTGAACTTCAATTTATTTCATATTATTATTTTCCTAGATTTCGGTGGAAGATTTTCATACCTTTCTTGGTCTACTCTTAACTGATTTCTACAGACGTATCTTATATTAATTAATTTTGTTTTATTTTTATTCATATTTAATCCTTGTTTCTTTCTTTGGTTGTTAAAAAAACTAACCACATTAAAAAAAAAAAAATATTTAATGTTGGTGCACACCTTAATTTGTATTTAATTTTTTTTAAGATCCCTTTATTACGACTCATTAACAACCTGTGTTTTCTGCCATTATATATATATATATATACATATAAGAAACAGAATTTTTTTTCCTGTCATTACATGTCTCTATTCCGGTGAAACTCAATTTTAAGTTTTTTTTTTCTTTTTTTATTATTTTTTTCTTTAATCAAAAATAAATTCGTTTTTTGTATTAGCCAAGTAATTAGAGAGAAACACAGCTTATAATATTTTTTCGATATAAGTAATCTGCTGTGTTCTATATTAACTTGATGCTATGCTTGATTTTATAAGGAAAATCCATATAGTTAAAAAAATTCTTTAAACGTACCATGACTTATTTACTTTTGAAATAAAAATATAAGTGCTAATATTTTTTTCTTTTACATTTTGGTTGTTTTTAATCAATACTATACTTTTACATTAAAAAAAAAACAAAGGAATTCTTACTAAAAATAAATAAATAGTTCAATATTTTAAATGTTTACAAAAAATTGTTATTATCTTTGTTATTAGAAAAAGCCCACCCATTCTGTTCTTAAGTTTTACATCATATCTTTGTATTTAATTTATGTAAGGCTCATTATCATTTTAAAGTGATTTAAATACAAAAAACTTACTAGACATTTAAATGTTTTCTTCTTTGTAGACCATTTTAATTTCTTTTTTAATTGTATTCTTTGAAAATGCCGAAAAGCATTTATAGTAAATAGCGTATGCTGCTCATAACTTGTGTACGTTATGATATTTAAAGAGGGTTCACCCTAAGAATAGAGTGAAATTAGACTAAAATATGTTAAATAAGCCGTCGTTACAACAGAGAACTCTCGCCGCAATGGTGTCAAATTAGAGGATAGAAGGCGCTATGTCTGGTCTTAAATCTGTCCTCAGGGTAGTTTACTGGCCTAAAACGGTCGGTTATTATACTGGAATATATTCATTCAAGAAACATTAAGCGAGACCCCAAGAAGTTTGTTAATAACTAGAAACTAATTGAAAGTCATAACAACAAATAACAGCCCGGCCGACCTCCTGTCGAGGAAGCTTGTCCTTCGAAACCACCGTTGGATCATCTGGAGACAATTAACTGCATAGCTATATGGCGCCGCCCTAAAACTTTATGATTCTACTCAGGTAAACAGTCCTATAATACGACTACAATAGTTTATCAAAAGTACAAAAAGGTATAACAAATATCAATAAATGTTGCAATAAACTAACCCCCTAATACTATGGGCCTAGTAGAAAGACACTCCTCTTTAAAATTAAGAGAAATCTAATTTTAAAATTATAGACTGGATTTAAAAAACAAAATAATATTTTTTTATGTTCACTGCTTTTTCTCAATTGTACAAAATAGTTATGTAACTTTCTCTTATTTGCTTCATTATTTTATGTCAAATTTGTACGTAAGATTTAAGTTCTTGAAAAACACCCTTAAAATACATTAAAAAAAATAATAATAAATAATTAAAATAATGGACACAAGTAGCGTAAATTCCAAAATCTAATGTATAAATGCAAAAGTTTATGGTGGTTGTGTCTGTCTGATTGCAGGAGCATCCAACTGAACCAACTGCCTGATCGGTTAAAAATTCTACGATACATTCATGCTATCCCATGATAGGTTTTACATTGGGGATGAAGTTATGAATTTTCCTTGTGTACCTTAGTTACTACTATTCTTTCACAATTTAGTTTCTTTCATAGGTATTTGTAAAGAAATCTTTTCAGGCTTTAATTGTTATTCATCAATATTTTTCTCACAAATATGAGGATAACGTTCTCTTCATCTATTTCTAAACAAATTTCTTTCATTTACGAGAGAGTAGAAAGATTTGTTTTAATGTTTGCAATAAATGGTGGTGATTTGTTTTTATCTTATTCTTTTATTTCTATTTTATCTATTTTCATTACATTCTCTAACATAAATTATTCTTGGGTAAATAAATTAAACTCTATTCTCTTTCTTCTATAAATTAACCATTTCCCTATTTATATAGGTTATAACACCCATAAAAGTAGGGTTATATAATCGTAAGAGAAAATTCACAACTTCATCTCCAAAGGGTCTAGGGCTTCAGTCTAAAAACTATTCTTGGATAATATGACCTACTTTTGAGCAATGAGTGAAGGTAAAGTTATTTTTTGTTAGAAAGGAGTAGAAGGCCCTCCTTTCCTGATTATCAACCCAGGTTGAGCTATTTGTTTAGCAATTGATTTAAAACAGACTTATTGCGCATATCTACAGGCAGATGTCAATAAACTGTACACATAAAAGATGCAATGATTCAAATAGGTCTTATATTAATGCAATTTTTAATAATTGAATTTCGAATAATTGAGCAATAATTAATAGTAATAACATTGGAGAAAAAGATTAAAAATATGGGAATTAGGTAAAAATTCATACCTCCTGAGGTAAAACCTCTGAAAAATATATTTATATATCTCGCCTAAAATTTCTCTATTTTTTATTCTTATTTTTATCCTGAGCTAAAGTAAATTTTTACCGATCAACGATCAAATTAAATATGTGCTACAAGATTTCTTTCTGTGTTATTTAGTCTGATACCTACAGAAATCTAATTTAGAAACTTAAGGACATCAATTAATGATATTTATTGCATTAAAAATTAAAGAAAAAATTCTTCCCTACTATGTGTTTTATTTTTTAATTCTGTTATTTACGCATTAACTTTGTTGTTTAATATGTTTTATGTTGAAAGTATCAGAAATTCAGATTCGATAAACTAGAGTGATTTAAAATTCATTGCATTGTTACATAATATTACGCTTAAATTGTTTTTTTTTTTTTTTTGTTAAAATATTGTACTATAATATATTTTGTAATTTTTTTTGGTCAAAAAAGAAACCGTACGAAATAAATACCGGAATTAAAATAAAAACAAAGATTGCCATGCCTTACGAGGACTCGTACCTGGAATCTCTGAATGAAATGTCAAAATCAACTACCGGGTTGGTCTAGTGGTAAACTCGTCGTCGTAAATCAGCTGATTTCGAAGTCGAAGTCCTCTGGTTTAAATTTTAATAAAGGTAGTACTTTATTAGGATTTAAATACCAGATCGCGCATACCGGTATTCTTTGGTGGACCGGTTTCAATTAACCACGTCTCAGGAGTAGTCGACCTAAGTTTAATTAACACTAAAAATTTTCCGGTATAATTACATTTACACTGATAAGTCGCTAATTACTTTAATTGTTGATGCGGCAATAAATAAAAGTATTAAAAAAATAATAAAAAGAATAATTATATTAGACTGCAGTTTTTCATTATCACAAAATTTGCAATTTACTTGTGTTACATAATGAAAATTGTCTTTTGACTGCATAACAAGACAAACGTTTATCTGTTTATTAGATCAGAATACAATGTGTTGTTTGTTTTTGTTAAATTATGGCTGGACGTTTTTCGAAAGAAAAAATTAAATAATTTAGATATATATATATATATATATATAATGAATCTACATGAAAAAAAAAGTTAATTAAAATATTTTATTTAACTTATCAACTTATAGTTAACAAAAGCTTTTTGGATTTTAAAACGCATTCTTTAGTACAAACGTAACGTATTCTTGTGTATTAAGCAATACAGTTAGAGTCTTAGTTTACATATCGTCTTTACTAGCTATGTAAAGTATATATGTATACTCAGTGTATACGAGTATAAAATATAATATCGAAAGATATTTTTCGATTATTATTTTTTTCATATTCTATAGGATTAATATATAAAATTTGAAGGTATTGGAAGACAAGGTTCTTGAATTTTGTTGAAATATTATACATATTAATTCAAGTATTATAAACGTAATTGGTTATTAGCCTATTGTATCATGTAAACAAAAAGCTTAAAGTTAAACGATTAATTCTTATTTTATAATCCTGCAATTAAACTAGTTACAGTTGCTAAAATTAAATCAGTCTGAAAAACAGCTATTTATAGTAAATTCATTAAATAACTTTAAATTTTCCTCATATACTCAAAAATTAAATTAAATTAAAGGTTATTTCAAGATTAGGCATTCGATTGAATCTGATCGAATCCATCCAATTTTCTTAAATTTAAAAACTGGTCGTTACTTTCTAATCTACTCTTTTGAATGGAAACAGATTAAAATTTTCGAAAAGGTAGTATTAGGACTAAGGCAGAGTGACCTTTACTTAAATAATTAACATTGTTCCAAAACCTCTTTTCTCTAGCTCATAATTACTTCTTTTTTTTTTTAATACTAATTCATTGAATTTGTTGCGCTATCTAATACCGTTAAATAATTTTATTGTACTACTTATAAATTAATTGAAATTTACAAAAAAAAATTCATTGCAGGCTATTCGGAACATAATGATATCGTCCAAATTAAAATTAAAGTTTTATTAGTTTTTATAGGTACTGTTTGTAATGCTGGTTTTTTTAAATAAAAATAATCATAAATATTTAATAAATGACGTTCAATTTTGAATGTAATAACGTTTTTCCTACACTAAGAGTGAAAAAATTATAAAAATTTCAATGTTCCAATAGAGTTTTTAAAAGTTTTGTTTTGTCTAGCAACAGTCATAAAACGCAATTGATGCGAATCTTGGTTAACCTTGGAATTTTTCTCATCTTACAATTATAATCTTATATTCCCATGCACAAAGTTGAAGCTCATACACTGAATTAACCATTAAAAAAAATGTAACAAGATCCCACTAATTAAGAATGACAAACGATGTACGGTTATTGGTATTTTAATGATAGAAATTTTAAAAGATAAATACCTAGACCACGAAGAATATTTTCAGTGTAAAATTGAGCTATACCAGTAAATTAAAATTTAAATAGCAATTATGAAAACCGTGATTGTAATATTTAAATACGAAAATATTCTTCTTCAAGAAATATATTAGTTTAATTCAAAGATAATTTAAGGTATATACTGATTCATTCTTTTATAGCACTTATTTTATACTCTGCTTCATGCTAATTTTTATAACTACTTTTTAGTAATCTTATGAAATATGCACTGTATTTACAGCAATAAAGCGCACAGTTCAATGATCGAGTGTTGTATATTTTCATTTTTTAATTTAAATATTTATTTTTAAATTTTTTGTTAAAATTTATATTTTAGTTAAAATATAAGAAATTTTAAGTAATATTTCTACTAGCACTAATATAAGATCCTTTTTTATAGATAAATAATATTTCAATTATTTTTTAAAATTTTATTATATTTCATTTAAATTCAGTGTGGTAATTATAAGAATTTTATAAAAATCATTGTCATCATAATAGTATATATAAATATAAAATTTTTATCTAAGGGATCTTTCTTTTTGGTCTGGTATAAAAAAAAATTAATTCTGGCACCTTGCCTATTATTTATGCACAATTACTTTAACAGTTTATTTTTGTTGTTCTATCGATTTATGTTTATATGTAAGTGGTATTATTATATAGAAATAAAGATACAACTTTTATTGTAAAACGTTATTATTTTTTTCCGGAGATCTTATCTTTTACGTGATCCTATATAATTAATAGAAGACACGTGCCACGGAAAACGTCTGTTTAGTTTAGTGGCGCCTAGAGACCGTCTTTCTTAATTGATGTCCTTGACAATTGTCATCAACAAACATCTTGACATTCAACAGGTCTGTTATAGACTTGTGTGATTCAAACATCTGACGCCATTAGTCTATAATTAGAACCAATTCGGTATGACTATAACTTAAGTAAATATATAAGTAGTCCGCTACATATATCCTTCTATTGTAAACTTTAATTGGGAAGTAACAATAAGAAAAACTGCTCCTTCAGTTGAGATGTATGGATGAATTTTTTATGATTCAATTAAGTCACTCACACAACATATATATCATACAAGTTAAGAGACTGTCAGATAAAGACTTGAATTACAATCGGCTGTTCCTAAGTATCTGAGGGAAATCATTTACAACAATTATGTATTTGAGGTGTTTGCATAAAAAAATTGGTTATTATTAATTTGTTGCTCCAATCCTAATCCCAGTAAAGTCCTTCAGCGCTAGCAACGGAAGGGGTAGTATGGCGAGTGGAACGTTACAAGGTCTTCCCCTACAATGTCTTCCCCTACGGGGGGTTGGAATGCTCCCATCCAAATTTGCGAGTAACTTTTTCTTTCTTGGTGGGTTTATTACCTAAAGTACCGTTAACAAATAAATGAGACATATACAGTCACAAGTAGCTTGTTAAATTAGAGAACTAGGCGCGGGGTTCGTGCTTCCGCGAACTCGGTTCGCGATTCAGAGGACAACGAGTAGGACAGACAGAGAAGTTCTCCGAAAGAAGCGTACAGGAAAGACAAACGCTTGAGTCAAAATTCACTGATGCAAATGTCTCGGTAGACATTGCATCAGTGACATTCTAAACGAGGCTAGGCTGATGACTGTGATTTGTAATCAGTTCGAGGGTCAATAAGACGAATCTCGTTAAACCCCATCAGGGCTAGCAACAGGAGTGGTGGTGTGGCGACCGGAACGTCGCAAGGCAGGTGTCTTCTCCTACAGAGATTGGGATGTTCCCATCCTAAGTAAAGTTACAACTATACAT
Source organism: Zanna intricata (assembly GCA_010016005.3). NCBI lineage: Eukaryota > Metazoa > Arthropoda > Insecta > Hemiptera > Fulgoridae > Zanna > Zanna intricata. The sequence continues at coordinate 11,166 of JAAAKQ030242538.1, read as the reverse complement.
CCATCGGGGTACATACATCCAAATAAGTTGCATAACAAGCTCCTATTTTTGGGATGGATGTATCCTGTCTGAAGAGATCTTGAAAAATCTTTTGGTGAGCTTTTTGTGCAATTTATTTCTTATAAATCTCTACGATAAACTGCCTAGAAAACAATTCTGTTTTAAAATTTTACTAGAAAACTTAAGCCTTTAAAGTAGTTTATCAGTAGATTTATAACTGAATAATATGATAGTAATATAATTGGGTTATGTCAGATAAAAAATTATAAATCATGCAATTTTACTGTTCTAATATTTAAGAGCGAATTACCTACAACAATTTGTAATATTCATGATTACTAAATAAAATTTTCAATGGTTATAACAATTTCTTAGTTCTTTAAATGGTTAATTTTTTCAAGTACATTATTGAATGCACTTTGAATTTTAAACAGAATAAAAACTTTCCTGTATCATGATTTTTACTTCCATGCACGAAATAAGAGAAGTATTATGACCGTGAAAAATTTCGGTTTTCAGATTTCAAAGAAAAAATCCATTTTTTACCATCCATTTTGACTAGTTTCGGCGTGACGTCTATACGTACCTAAGGAAGTATGTTTGTATCTCGCATAATTCAAAACCGATTAGCAGTAAGATATTAAAATTTTGGATTTAGGACTGTTGTAATATCTAGCTGTACCCCCTCCCATTTTTGATTGCATCTGACTGAGACAAAAGTGTCCAAAAAAGCTTAAAATCCCAAAAAATTTGGATTTTGGACTTTTTCTTATCTGCAGTAATAAGCTTTCATTGAGAGCTTTTCAAAAATGTATCATAAGTGTTACTTATTTTCATTGGTTCCAGAATTATAGCTAAATAAAATTTTAATTAATAAAATAATTGGATTTTACATGGGGAAGGCACATCGATTAGAATCGGACTTCATCTCATTTTTACCTTTGTTTTTTTAATTTAAATATTTTGATTTATTAATAATTTTTAACTACTGATTGTAAAAAAAATTTGCAATAAATAAAACTTCATTAAAGCAATAAAAAAAAAATAAATAAATAAAAATCAGAAGTATTAAAGAAATAAAATTTTAGGTACTTTTAAAAATGTATATATGTAAGCATTCAAAGTAGTCATGTGATTTGGTGATCTAATTATTTAATATTAAATGAAAATTATAATTTAGAATCGTTTTATATTTATTTATACATTTATTTCACTTGATAATAAATATTGCCACAAAATTTAATAACCTTCTTCTGTTTCTGTATGATGATGGTTATATCATAATAATTAAAAAAAATCCTAGTATTAGGTAGATATAAACTTAAATTTATTTAAAGAGCAATAAAATAACTTTTAATAAACTGTTAATAAAAACTAATATTTTAGCAACTGTGTAACTTTCTCTGTTTAGCCTCCGGAACTACCGATAAGGTATTACTTCAGAGGATGAATGAAGATGATGTGTATGAATGTGAATGAAGTGTATGTAGTCTTGTACACTCTCAGGTCGATCACTCCTGAGAAGTATGGCTAATTGAAACCCAACAACCAAAAAACACCGGTATCCACGATCTAGTATTCAGATCAGTATAAAAATAATTACTTTTACTAGGATTTGAACCTTAGAACTCTTGACTTCGAAATTAGCTGATTTGCGATGTCGCGTTATCCAGTAGACCAGCCCGGTGGGGTAGCAATTGTTTAACTGCACATTTTATATTAAATAATTGAAGGATCGCCTATTAAATTAATTTATCATATTACATTTTATATTAAAGAGTTGGAGGATCGTATCTCACTTTCAAGTGAAATAAGTTTAAATGAAGTGCAGCAAAAAATGAATTTATGTAATTTAATAGGTGTGTAAGGAAGTCATGTGATATCCACATAATATTTTTTCGTTTCATTTATGTGTGATCTTTGAATTCTTAAAACATTGGTTCTATCTAAAAAAAAAATAAGAATATTTATACAATAAACAGATTCACCATATTTTTTTTCATAAAATTTTACGTGAAAATTGTTTATCACATATATATTGTATATTAATCAAATTTTTCCAGTATTTATCATATAACTAAGTTTGGATACAAGACGGCAGATAAAAATGTCAATGTTACTTATAACCTGTGAAATAGCCTTTTTTTACTGTACTCGTGTGAGCGTTTCTAAAATCCAATCAAGCATAGTAAGATTTCGTGACAAAAAAAATTTTACTCTTTTATGTTAATCTGTATGTTTTAGCATTTTATTTTTTACATGCCTCTGATATCATTTTAAAGTGTATGATTTTTAGTTTAGCTGAGCGTAAATTTTCCTATAAGTTTTATTTTAATGTAACTTGAATGTCTTGAAATATATATTCATTCTGTAAACGAGATTGATGTCTTTAAATCAATATAGACACTATTAATATGAATGTAGGTCATGGCGATTCAACTTTGAAAGATTATTCATTCGTTTGTATTGATTAAGCGTATTTGCATTTTCAAATATTTAAATTTTTCTTCAAAGTATTATTCTAATTTTCTTTTAAAAGATCTATTTACTCATTATCTTACCTTTTTAATCTTAAAATTTCTCTGTTTGGAGACTGAACTGATCATAAAGTAAATCATATTCTAGTATATATTTGATTTGCTGTTTTCAAATTTTTTTCTTTTTAAAGAGATTTTGAGTTTTTTTTCCAATCTTTGACTTCTTTAGATTTTGGTAAAAATTAAGTTTACTAAAACGTAACAAATAAACTTTATGCTACTTTTTATTGCATCATGAAATTTTTAACATTAGGTTTGAGATACTGGATAATTTATTTTAAATGAATATTTACATGTAATTATGAGATGTAGAGAAAATTAATCAATTGTATATAAAACATACCGTTAATTTGCAGCTGAATTTGAATAGAAAATACTTATTTTTAAAGTTACCTGTAATAAATCTTTAAAAAAATTCGTTTGAAAAGAAAAAATTAACAAAATAGTGTTGTAGTGCAACAGATATGTATGTTGTAGGTGTGTATGAACAACGCAATTTTGATTTTAAAAAAGGTGAAAGTACCTCTAATTAAGGTAATAATTACCTTATAGGTATAAGCGTATGTACGGTATTATTAGTACTTTATTTTTCTATAAAAAAATAAGTAGTTCATTTGTAAAATTAATTAATCATTAGTATAAATAATAAATTAAATTTTTTTACACCATAAAATATATATATATATATATACAGATATATATATATATACATGCAATATATATGCATATTTATACAGCCTATGACAGTACCAGAAACATAACTCCAACGCGGAGTCATTCATCCAAATCGGTGCGGCAGTTGAGCTGCTACGGTGGAACAAACATGGATACATATACACATACAGCCTAAAACCACATTACATTCCTTTTTGGCCAGTTGTCTAAAAAGAAAAATATTAGCGTTACAGATGTGTCAAAAAATCAGAACTCAAGATAGAGTTCAAAATGTTCAGGACGCCACAGGCCGTAGTCATGCTGCTTTCCTAGTATACACAAAAAACTGGGTTGATACAACAGGGTTGGTGGGAAAGGTAGTCTGGGTCATCATGGTAAATAATACTACTGTATCGCCAAATGTTATTATGGTTTAGCGATAGTTATTGTTATGCGAGTCCTCGATAATTATAATTATACGTTTGTTGGGATTTCTTACAGAAATATGAAGGGAGTAATTGAAATTTAATTATTCGTTCTTGAAACTTATTGAGAGTTTATTAATATTATTTTTTTGCAAAGAGTCATTTCAATTTTAATTTAAGTAACACCTTTGTAATAAATCTTTTATCGCTTTCTTTAATAAGAGTTCATAAAAATAATTTGAAAAACAGCACACTTTAAACACCTTTTTCAACTCTCGTCCAGTTTTTCATTTTCAATTAATTGGAATGAGATTATCTTGGAAAAATAATTATGTTTAATAATATTGTTGTAATTTTCAGTCATTAATTTCTCGAACTTCATGATTGCAAAGCCAACAACATGATTGCAATTAGTTTTGGTGTTGAAATAAATTTCAGTGATTATTTCACACATTTTAAAATATATTTCTTTTACAAAATAAATTTATTGTTTTTGATTACTACATACTTTTCAGAACAATTGCTCAAGAGCATATTGAACTTGTAAGTAATATAAAAACAAATTAATTTTTTTCCTCAATTACAAGCTTTGAAAAGATTCTGTGGTGAATTAATTCATCAACGAAGACAAAAGAAGAAATTACGACATCAGATTATGTAATCATCATAAATCATAATTATTATTAATAAAATAAACAAAAATTACGATTTACATAGTTAAAAATGGATTATTAATTGTTGTAGGAAATTATGCCTGTCGTCCATATTTATTTAATAAAATTTATTGCGTAGTAAGGTTTTCATCAAAATTCCCGAGTTTTAAAGCATAGACACATATTAAAAGAATTCTTTTAAGATCTAAGTAGAAATTTCTTCTGATAATTCTGTTTATTTTCACTGAAATAGTACTTAATATAAAATATTGTAGAACGCCTGATTAAAGAATATTATTGAATAGAGATGAAGTTTTCTTAAAATATTTTCCCATCGATGTTTTTGTAGAAATCATCGATGTGCACCGAAATCTCAATAAATTATGTATACATCAATTTTTTCCATGTAGCCTAATGGTGTTAAAAAGAATAATGAAGTGCGGGAGGTACCTGATAATAAGGCAGTAGTGTACCGCATGGCTGCGCATTAGGGTGAACATTAAAACAAACGGTGGGATTATCGTGCAGCCAGAAAATATCCCATGATTCCTTGCTCGCCCCAGACACGTCTCAGATTTAATTTAATGAAATTTCCTCCTCCACACTCCCTGCCATTGCCTTTACCAACCCTTACACAGAACCTCTCCGCTCTACTCTCTCCGCTTCGTCTCCTTTTCTCTTGTCTCATTTTCTCCTCACAGTCATTTATTATCTCTCTCACACCGCCTCTCTTCCTCCGCATTCAAGACAGTATTTCATCATTTCCTCTCTTCAAACGAGCTCCAGTCCTTTGCCGAGCGACAACTAGGACCCTTGTCTTCTCCCTCTTAACGTTCATTTGACTTTTGTCTGCTATCTGTCGAAACTCGTTTTTGCAATTCTTTGGATACTTACAACCAATTCAGGCGTATTATTCCTTTCAGTTCTCATTTCTATTTTAATGTATCTTCCTAGCGTTGTGCATCTATTTACTCTTACTTCCAAGCAAAAGGGTAAAATGAATTTTATTTAATTGAAATTCGTGTTCCACTGTGGTTATATTTCAGTCTAAAAATTGACAGAAATAACGCGATGGACGTACGTGTAGAAGAATACCCAACGTAATATACAGTAAAAATAGATTTTTTCGTTACTAAATTTTCAATTAATAATATTATTTATTTTAAAAAGATCCAATATAAAATTAATATATTAACTTTGAGTAAAAAAACATATAATGAATTTATGTTAGACTAATCAAAATGAAATATAATCAATAAATAAACAAAACTAAAATATAGGTCAATCTTATTAGCCGATAGGTTGATTATACATCCATATAAATGTTAAACAATGTCCATAATAATTGACAGATTCAACGTATTCTTGAAAGGTTATGTAACGTTCTAACATCGGGTTGCCAACAGGAGCTTTTTTGGAAAGGGGAGTTCAATGGGATGCAATTAAATCTTCATAATCAATCGTCCGATTTGCAAAATTCAAAGGGGTATTTGTTGCCGGCCTTCGTGGCCGAGTGGTAGCGTCTCGGTCTTTCATCCGGAGGTCCCGGGTTCGAATCCCAGTCAGGCATGGCATTTTTCACACACGCTACAATTCATTCATCTCATCCTCTGAAGAACCTTAACGGTGGTTCCGGAGGTTAAACAATAAAAAAAAAAAAAGGGGGTATTTGCTAATAGGTTTCATACATTAGGTTAATTCTCGATTAATGGATCACGGAAAAACGGAAATTCAGTTATATCTCCGGAACGGCGTGACCGATTTTGAAAATTTCATTACCGACCATATAGATGTTCTCATCATAATTGTTAGTCTAACTGCATAAATTGGGTTTGTTCTGCTTTTGAAGAAAAATTAATCTTTTATCAATCTGCCAGGAAAGTAGGTATCTAAAATTGTAGCAGTCTACATCGGTATATTTATTTAAGTAGGTTCTGTTCTCCTGGTAGTTAAAAAAAACACTGCAAATGAACATGAACTTGTTACCGTTATGTAGCTTAACACTAATAACACTAAGTAGTGATAACACTAATGCAGTTAAACACTAATAGTGTTTATTAGTTTAATAGTTCTAAGGTTCAAATCCTAGTAAAGATAAACATTTTTATACGGATTTGAATACTAGATCGTTGATACCGGTGTTCATTAGTGGTTAGGTCTCAATTAAACACACTTCTCAGGAGTGGTCGACCTGAGATTGTACAAGACTACATACACTTCATTCACATTCATACACATCATACTCATTCATCCTCTGAAGTAATACCTTACGGTAGTTCCGGAGGATAAACAGATAAAAAAAAAAAGAAAAAAAAGTTTTTATTACATTGTTATATATCTGCGATATACCTGCACACAATATGCTCTGATTGACTGGTAAATAGGAACAAACAGTTCTCTAAGCTTAAAGAAACATTAATTATTTAAATACCCGGAAAGTAGCAATGTAAAATTGTATTCCATAACGGTGTATGTTCGATGATAACCATCTATTTCGGGAGAGTGATCTTGAAAAGTAGCCGAAACTAAGTAGTTAGCATCACTACCTATCTTTCTTACCTATATGAGTACTACAGCAAATACATTTATCAGTGCAGTTGATATCAACTCTGAAACGGAAGATACACTTCCTGTTTTGAGTGAACTTCAAACAACTGTTATATTTTAATTTTTAGGCTTACAATATATAAAATATTGTTATGTTATTTTAAGGTATTATTTCAGAATGCAAATTATTGAATCTTATACCGTATTACGGTTAGCGTATCACCTTCCACAACACCTATCATTTTTAAATCTTATAGAAAAACATCATAAGAATACGCTATTATGCAGGATGCGTTTACACACCAACCTGGAGATGGCAGCCTCAGCGCGTTGATTATTGTTATTAAGTTATGTCTATTAAGTAATCCCCAGGCGGCATACAAACAATTAATATAATGCATGCAACAGATAACCCACAATACAATATAAAATACTCAGTTCGAATTTAAAAAATCGACGAACGGTTGCAGAGATGTAATAAGAGTACATCTCTTATTACACCATCTAGGTGTACCAGGAGGTAGTGCCTCTGGTGCACCGTCTAGGAGCACCAGGATGGCGTCATTCGACAGCTGGTATTGAGAACAGATGGGGTGTATCGTTCTAGGGGGTCGAAAAGTTTTTCAAAACAGTAGGATCAACCGTTATAGAGATATTTCGGATTTTCTATACGAAAATTCGGATTCGGTTATCTCTGGTTGACCGAAAGTGTACCTATTGCATGCAAAATGTAGCCTTCAGCCTACTAGCATATTCCCTGTTTGAAAGTCGGTAATGGTTTCGAATATGTACCCGAAAATATGGATTCGGAATATTTTTTAAAATTTGATGTTTTTTTGTAAATATATTTGTTAACCATTGTACACAAGCTTAAGGCTCACCTTTAGTGTTTGTAGACTTTTTATTTTTAATGTTTTGAAGAAGAAAAGTATTAAAATTTACCTTTATTCTGAATTATATTTAGATGAGATGGTTGTAGATAATCAGTTCACTTCTAAAGCAGAAGTATAAATCGTTTCAGACGTGTGACTTCCTATCACGAGTTAAGCCACATGGAACGGAACGAAAGGATAGCGGAAGAATTATGTATATCACTACTAATCGCAGAACATGGACAAAACTCTCTTACTCTTGTGTTTTTCTTTTATATTAATCTTTCTCTTATATTAATGTTATATTTATTTTTTGTGTTATTTATGGATGGAATTAATTATTACGTTCCGATCCTTTAGACCCGTTGAGTATTCACAGGATTGAGCTTAGGTGACAAGTAGGTTTTGTTTTCCCGGCGAGATTAACTTCAGTCCGTTCCCTGAGCTATAGGCCGTTACTTCTGGGCCGGTGCTATAGGCTTCATCTTTTGGGGGCCCTAGTTATTAGAGAATGCAGTGCATTTTCTTCGCCAGAGGAAATCGCATGTGCAAGTGGTCACATAATTGTAATTCTCAAGATAAAAAACTAGAAGCTAAAAAATCTTCGGGTGTAAAACGTCGCAATTATTATCAATTCTGGTGTTATTAACTCGGCCGTATCCAATTCGAAAAGACGAAATAGAATCAAAGTGATTTTGACATTTTTCAAATGTTATATTTTGAAAACCTTTTCAGGGTCATGGCGAAGGTTTACGTTAACTGTCATAAAATACAAATCGAGAGGGCAAATTGGGACACCAGTTACAAACTTACCTTATTATTTTTCGTTATTCGGCGTTTTACTCTTCTTTACGCTTACCTTTCGACATTATTAGTGTGCCCGTACTTGTATAGTTTACAAAATAATTTTTTTTTCACTGACATGTCTAGCTTCGAGGATTACCCGATATAGAGCCTTCCAGCCTAGTTTATCATTACTCGCCATTTACGGTGGTTCGACTATCACGCTGTGAGGCTTTTTCCTTATATTCTCTGGCGCTCCGACACGGTGGCCCTTCCAAAGAGTCTGCGCGCCTGTACTATATCTATTTCGATGTGTGATATTTCTGATGAACAACGATACTTCAAAAATCCTACACAACGCGATGTTTTGGACAGCCTCCAGCATTTTCTGGACAAGGAGCACAATAATGTCCTTCATGGCGGGTAGGCATAAGTCAAAATTGGCAAGATTAAAGCTGATACTTGAGTATTTTAGTCACCAATGAAATGGGAATGGTTGGTTAATTACTGGATGTAGGGAGACTCTTGCGGCCTTTACCCTCTCTGTTACATGCTGTACATGTTTTCCTAAGGTAAGCCGTTTATCCATAATCACTTCCAGATTTTGACTGGAAGACTATTTGACTTTCATACAAAACGGATTTTTCTCTCTTGAGATAAAAAAATGTTTCCAATTGTCTGGCCAAAGAGGTTGCTTGTATGTGAATAACATGTCCAAGGACTTTCTCAGCTGATTCTGATCCTCCATATATCAAGCTATGCCTCAACTAAATCCAGATCCTGTTGGAATCTCTTGACCAGTTAATCTACGTTCCGGAAATCTTAATAGTATACCGTGTAATCAGCGTATAGAGTCATGCTGATACCTTCCGGACGCGACACCTTCCGTATCGGTCATTTTGCAATTTTTTAAAGAACGGTATAAAGCTTTGGAAGAAGGTTTAACCCCTTATTTAAGAGAATGGATAAGAATCCTATTGTTAGTTCCTCATATAAACCTCTGACTTTGGTCCCGGTTATTGGCAAAATACTATGCTATTTTGAAGATACTATATTTGCGCATAAATGAAATTTTGATTGATGATGTCGAAGTTTAGGAGCAGCCTCCCTTGAGTGTCGCCTAATAAATATGCTACACAGTTTCTTTCGAGCCATGGCGATTTTAGGGATAAATTGGCTCGTTTCGGCCTGACTGATTCGGATCTGTGTCAGAGATTTCGTATATTGGACGTTGCTTTCCATGTTTTGTATGTCTATCTTCGTTTCAGAACAAAGGATTAATGGTTTTGAGGCAACTGGGAGATATTGTTACTTACTTGTAGTTGACTGTTAGTCGAAAAATTCGGGCCAAATGGATTATGGTAGAAAGTTTTTTCAAATATATTTTTCAGCAAGTTGGAAAGGATGTATAGAAAAGGAATGGATGTTCCTGTAACACAGGTGGCTTAGGCTGTAACACGCTTAGGCATTTTAGTTGCTATGATAGGTTTTTTAAGTTTTGGTTTGATAATTCGTGGTGTTGTTCGTTAATTTTCTTTTGTTGTAAGGCATTTAGCTCAAAATTTATAATTTGTTCCATTCAGTCTATTTTATATAAGTAGTTTTGGTTATTTGTTTTCATTAGGTTAAAGTTTATACGATTTACACCGATGGAAATGTTATTCGTAGCATTTGCATTGGTAGCATTCTGACAGACTAAGTTCTAAAGATGTCAGTCTGTGTGTCAGTTTTCGGGATCAGGATATGCCGGTTATAAAAATTGAAAGAACTGGTTCCCTGAGAAACTGCGGCAACTATTGCCCTGGTTGGGGATTGAATTTCGGTACCATGCACATACTTTATACAGGTGATTGTGAGGCCATAATGCTATACGCTGCACCCGTCCGGGCTCATCGTAAGATTTTTTCAGGATTGTAGAGACTCTTATGAGCCCAGCGTCTTCTTTTGTTAGCTGTTATCGGTGGTTACAGGACAGCTTCGCGTAAAGCTGTCTCTGTTATAGCTGGAATTATGCAGATAGATATCTTCGAAAAGGAATGTAGTAAATTTTATAACTCCAAGAATGATGGTCTTCTTACCTCCGAGCGTTTGCGGAAGATTAATGACCAAGGTTTTGTAATTTGGCAAGCTAGATGGACTGAACCCTCTACTGGTGGATATACGCATGGTATCTTCTCAGATATGATTTGCGAGCAATTAGTTGTTTGTAAGGTTGAAGAAAATGGGACCTTGTCCTTTATGATTGTCCCCGGTATGAGGCTGAATGAACCAGAGTAGTTAGGGAACTTGAAAGGATTGAATTCCTGTTTGGATTTACGTGTTAATTGAAAGACCGCAATTAGTGGTTGATAATGGTCAGCTTCCTCCGGTTTGTTTTTTTTTTTTGCATTAAATAGATTGAAATCTATTCTATACTCAGCACCCAACGTACATGATAGATTTTTCTGGATACTAACCCAATTAATAAACTTTTTCAGACACTTAGAAAACATTCGCTCTGCCTATTTTTAAAGAAAATATTATTTACTCTTATTGTAGCCTACATGTTTCGTTAACTGTTAACTAAAGGCACTCCCTCTACGAATCATGAGACTTTGCCGATGATGGGGGGGCTTGCTTGCTCAGTGATACAGAGTAGCTGGACCGAAGGTGCAACCATGTCGGAGAGGTACCTGTTGAGAGTCAGACTAAGGAA
>JAAAKQ030242516.1:0-11078 GCA_010016005.3 Zanna intricata | reverse complement strand
TGTAGGATGTAGGAGGTATAACGAAATGAAACGACTGGCACTGGATAGGGAATCTTGGAGAGTTGCATCAAACCAGTAAATGACTGAAGACAAAAAAAAACTTGCTTAAAAAATTTCTGTTCACTATGCTTAATGCTAGAGACATTTCTCTTATTTTAAAACATGTTTCTTGAATAAAGTTTGGATAATTGTTAGAATAATATAATTAGAGGACACATTTTACAATTCTTAAAATATTTTTTTTCAAAAGCGCCACTTCATTAAACAAACTTAAAAAAAAATTCTATAACTATAATAAATGTTACTATGATAAATAAATGTAATCTTGATCACCACAGCATTCAGTGACACACGTTACTGTACAGAAAATAGAATATGGTATTTATACAGTTGAAATTGAAAACAAAAGAATAAAAGAGAGGGAAAAATGAGAGGATACAATTTACTTCCTGTCACGACATATCAAGACCTACAGCAGCATTTCTAAATAACGTCTAATATTTTTAGACTAATAAAGTCTTTATATTTTTAGCTTGAGATTGTCTGGATGTGTCCACGTGTCAAAATGAGGTTAACGATAAACTTAATGCAGTGAAGATATATTTTAATTCGGGAAAAAGGTTAAATTTAGAGTTACAATTCTATATTAATAACTTTTCATCTATGAAATGAAAATTTATATTTATAAGCTGCAGACAGCAATATAGTTCAGGTATGGTTTGATTTCACAAAATATAAAATCAAATTTTGTTTAAGAGATAGTATTGCTAACTAAAAACTTACATTTTACAGCTCAGATCCTTCAGTGCAACTCCATCTAATTGACTTTTTTTTCAGCTTAATTTTAAATTAAATCATACTCAGAAAATAGAGTGAAAACTCTAATAAATTATTATGTACATGAATTTTAGTGTTCTAATTCAGTGTTTAATATATGAGGTCACCAGCACCATAGCTGGTAGTTTGCTTTTTTTGTGCCACCAGACTGCAGTACACACCACAAGTAGCAGCTACCCTGCTGGATATGGTACCAAGGTTGAAAGTAGGGCAGTAGCTAAACTGATTCTCTCAGTACCTATTAGGTGAAGGTTATGGAAAAAGGAAATGATTGACCTAAAATGAGTTCTAGTGGACCTGATTAACAGCCTCTGATAAAGTAGGCCTATTTGTAGCCCTGTTCCACATAGATAACTTAATTTAGGAACACATTGCTTGGATCTGTTATCAGCAGTTTCCCTTAGCACCGTAAGTGTACCGATTTCTTTATTTCTATATCCACAGAATGAAATCTGAAGTCTGACTTAAGAATCTTGTACCTCATAGAAGTTGATAAAAATGTTAACCATGTTTAGTTCTAAAGCCAGTAATTTTCTAAATACCATACTTAATTCATTTTATTTAAATTATCAGGAGTTTTGCAGTAGCTGATAAAGGAAGTATGTGATTTTTTAACATATTTTTCAAATATGTTGTCTTTGAGCTATGAAGCTGTAGTGTAAAAAAAAAAATTATAGCAAGAATGAATTAAGTAGAGGAACTTTAAAAAAACAGTGTTATCACAGATTTAAAAATAAATTTCATCATCTACTTGAAATTTAAGATTTTCAAAAATACTAAAATCCTTAAAGAACAAAGAACTCATTCCTTTGCAATTCCAATCCAACCTGAATCACCTCTTAGCTTGCCAGTTTCTTTCTCAGTCACCTTTTGATAATTTGTTCACATACAGGATCTAATCCACTTATTACACAATGTAAATATTAGTTTTTTCTTTGTGTATTCATTTTCCCCAGAGATATAATGTTACATACCAAACACAGGCATTACAGATTTTTAGCTGATATGTTTTGTGCAACATTATTTGAATTTAAAAAGATTTTTTAAAAATCATAAAAATAAATTTATAATTTATTTACAGAAACAGCAATTTCTACTTTAATAGCTTAAAATTGTCCATTTTACTACATAATATTAAGAATATGCATGTTTCTTTATAATTTTATAACACTGATCACTTTTCTTTAATAACAGTTTCTGAACGATATTAAACTTGAAATAAAACAAATTAAATGCATATCTCTAATTGCATTTCATGTTTAAAGGTTAAATAGATTAAAATCATTTAAAATGAACTGTTTTTTTAAAGTTTTTCCTTTAACATCCAGAAGCACTTTGAAAATAATCCACTAAAGACTGGGTCTTTGGTAATAATGAAACTAATTTTATGAACCACTCATAAATTTACTTTCTTTTAAATGCTAACAGATTTGAACATTTTACAAATTTCAACAGACTTAAACACCTAACAGATTTCTTTTAACTGATATTTGCACATGTTTTTCTTGATCTTTTCTTGGAGCAAATGATAGCACTTCTAACTGCTTTAGAATTCACACCCCCTTATCGAACATGTGTTATGATCTTATAAAAGTGAAAAGTTTGTTTTCCAACATAGTTGCAAGAAACATGACCAAGTAAAGTTATAAATATATAAACAGGTACTTTTTTGAGAAGGAACTTATTTATGATACTTGACAAATTTGTTACCTAGGTCCTTGGCTTTCTGGTTTAAGAGCAATGCCTTGAATTTCAGCCGACAATTTATTTTTTACAACTGCTTGTTGGTTAACTTTTTCTTCAGCAGCCAAAGCAAGTTCTCTTAATCCTCTACCATCCTCCTCATTTTGGCATCCAACACATTTACAATTGTTTGAACAAGGAATTTTAGCCTACAAAAGTCATAAATAATACAATAATTTTCAATTCAAACTCAATAAACTTCAGACATATAATAATTAATATTACTTATATTAAAAGAGAATAAATATAATTCTGTTGACCATAAATAAATAGATTTCTTCATATTTAGTTGAATTATTTAGTTTTATTTTTCCAAAATAGCATTTATATTTATAAAAATTTGATGCAACTCACATCATTATAATTTTTTTTTGTAATAGAACAAATGCGGGGTATAAATGTTCAAATCTGGTGAGACCAATTTGAAAATTTATAAATTAAAATACTGGGGAATTAACCAACAATTAAACATAAATTATACATACAATTGAAAAATTAACTGTAGTTCAATTTGTCCAATAAATTAAAGATCTGATAACAAGATATTAAAATAATGAGATCAATAAAAGAACCGATTAGAACAGCGTTTCTTAACCTTTCAGTATTTGCGACCAAATTTTCAATCATAATTTTCATTACACCTCCCTCTCATACAATAACAATAATAATGTATTTTGAGTATTTTCGTTCTAAAACTGCACTCCGACCTTAATTACAAACCTTACAAGTTACCAAGCATAAGTAAATTTATTCATATTTGGCAACACTGATCCATTGCATTGACAAAACCAGAATCAATGTCTCGCTACTGCTCTTTGACCGCCAAAAGAAGTTCCGATTTGTCTTGAACACTCAGGAACATCAGTGTGACCATCTGTGCAAACATGTAAAGTGCTGTACCACATTCAATTTCAGCCAGCCAATCTCAGTCAAGTCAATTATTATGCTAACCAAGTCAATGTTTATTCACACATGAGTCTATTGTTAAGTTTGAAGGGATAAGTTCTTTTTAAAATGTATAATAAAGATAAAGACTTAGAATTCATGTTATATGTGATGCAAAATATGATTGTATTTATTCCATTTATGGCTCTATGAACAGACTGTTCTCCAGTTGGTCACGAACATGACTAATGTTACTAAAAAATCTGTTACCTTTTATTCACAGATAAATTTTACTCTTCAGTAAATTTAGACCAGGAATTAGCTTTAATGAGAGTCTGTCCATTTAACTGGTATTTTTCAATCACACAGGCAAGGAATGTCTAAAGAAGTAAACAAAACAAATCACAAGAGGAAACTTGCTGTCAATGAATTTATTGCTTACAGTAACAATGATAAAGTAATGGTTCTTGCACAGAGAGATAAGAGGTATGTAATAATGTTAAGTAATTTTCATAATGCCAGTACTATTCTAATAAAGATATTGAAAAACAAAGATAATTTTAGAATATATATCACATATGAGTGGAGTTGACTGGACCAAACATTATACTTTGAGTTATAGTTTTGCTACAATAAGTTTACAATTGTGTGAAACTTTATTTTTGGGTGTTAGAGATGTCAGTTGACAACAGTTTTATTTTGTATAACAAACATCTCACTAGTCAGGGGCAACAATCAGTAACACATAAAAAAATATTGAAGAATGTTGATTAATTGTCTGGTTAGCAACATCACAAACACAAACCATAAGCGAGGATGACCTTCATCAAAATATGATGTAGAACAGTTCAATGGCAAGCTCCATATTATAAATAAAATTCCTGATGAAACAAGGATTGTGCTGTGTGCTCCAATCATTCAGTCAAAGATGGTAGAAGAGAGATTGTATTTTGTTGTAAAACATGTCCCAGATACCCAGGTTTACACCCAGAAATTTTTTTTCAAGAAATATCACACAGAAAAAAATTTAATTAATTAAAATTTGATTAAAGTTTTTTATAAAAAAATTTTCAATTTTTTTTTTATACAAGCAATTTTACCATATACATAATGTAACCAACCATAAATTTAATTAATAGCTGATAGGAAACTAAGACATTAAAAAATTGGAAACCCAATGGTACTACCTGATTTCATAATTGTAGGATAATAGGATAAGATATTAACAAGGGAGTGGGAGACATTTTACTCAGTATAGAAGGGAAAAATAATCATAAAGCTTATAGAATTTACTACAACCTTTTTAAATTATGTATCTGAACTGCTATTAGTTATCAGGCTGATACTAGTGGAAAATAAATAAATTAAAGAAAAAAATTTCTAACTTGCACTGTACTACAGTACTGTATTAGCAGATAACATGTTTTTAATTTCTTGACTGAACAAATATATTCTAAAAAATTTTTTATATTTTAATCAATATATTCTTTCCTTAATTGTGTAAATGTGAATAAGTAAGATTTAAAAAAAAAAGCAACAGTGAAGATGATCTTAGACCCAAAAACATTTTGATGTGAATAAGAAAGTAAAGGTAAGAATGTTTCTTCTTTTATTCTGTACTTTGCGGAGTGACAGAAAAAAGACATATAGAGATAGCTAAATTTTGTGCACAGAGGAAATATGGCCTATAAAAAGTTTAATTTAAATAAATTACATAAAGTTTGCCTGTTTGATACCATATCACGAGAGAACCAACTAACCGATTACTTTCAAATCTGCAGGATATATATACCAGGGAAGGTTTTTAACCATCAACCAGGGCTCTAGCTCCCTTGAAAGTTAAAATATTAAAAATATTCATTAACAAAAAATAGATTAATCCTTTTACTTCACAATTATATTAAAAGATTAATTGAAATTCTGAGTTGAAAGGTTTAAAATGGATTTTTTAATTTTGATTGAAACCATGTTATTTTTTAATTTTTGGTTAACAAATGAAGATACCAATTTTTGGTGTGTGTAATCTTAATATGAATATCTAAAATTATTTACGAGATTTTTTTTTAAATTGACCTTGAAAGGGGTGAAGAAAAGTAAAATAATTTGGAACAATGTTTGTTAATTTTTCAGAACTATACTTAACTATATTCAGTAGATTTGATCTTGCAAATACTCTTCAGATAAATATCTAAAAACCATTTTCAGTTTTATTTTAATTTTTTAAGGGTTAATAGTGTGCACAGCAGAGCAGCTAAATCAACATAGTCACAATCACTGTTACTATATGTTCGAAAAAACTGCCTGTACCTGCCTCTGGTTGCTTGACTAAAAAATATAAAATTAAAATAAAAAAACTGAAAATGACAGAAAAGAAAAACCATATAAAGCAGATGAAGCTGCAATGAGTTGCTACAGATTGGTATACAGATGTGTTTGAGCTAAATTGTATGCTGGACATAGTAATCTTAATTTTTTTCTCTTTATTTTTCATATAAGCCATTATTTAATATTAAATAATCAGTCAGTAAAATAAACAACAATAATATCATTAACCCACAGATACTCAACTAATACTAACAAGCATTATATACCACAGTATCTACAATGTAAACATTGGTAGTCTTTTTGTAATGTTTGATAAAGTATAAAAATATTTTTGCACAGGAATTATTTTATGATTTCTGAAGTAGTAAACCTACCTGTAATTATGTTACAGTTGCAATTAATGTACATTACTTAAACAAAAAATTCAATTATAGTTTTATATTTCTTAATAACCTTAAATTACAACAGAGTTGCCAATATAAAATTGCTAATAATGAAGTATAGAATCACAATTAAACTGTAATCCATTTGAAGAACCTACAACATCTTGAACATTTTTGTAAAGTTAAGTTTTTTATATGACATTTTAAAAGATATTTATCCAAAAACTTAATTTAGGTATATTAAGAATAGCAATTTTAAATTTGGATAAATAAGACATTAATCCAAATATTACAAGGTTTTATTGGTTTCAGCATCTTTGGATACAACAGATCAACATACAGAGGGGGTGCAAAAGAAAGTATACAGTTACTATGCTCAACTGTACTACAATATTAATATATTATATCTGTTAGTGTTCTATTCTTCTGTTCTGTTATTGTTATTTTCTTTTCAGATATCACTGTTTAAATCATGGCTGATAATTTAAGCAATGACTGACGTAAATCAAACATTACTGAAAGACAGAAAAGGCTGAACAGGTTTCATCAACAGAAATGGGCAGAAGAATTCGATACACTTTTACCAAGTAGATTGTCAGTTTACAGATTGCATGGTAAAATGGATAGAACTGGATCCACCATATGCCAAATATGCCATATCCATATGCCAAAGAATGGCCAACCAGTCAGTGTTACTACCCGTGAAAATGAAATCCCTATGTAATGACTGAAAAACAAATGAATCAACCTGGGGTTACAGTTTGGGCATACCTTTAATGTGAAGGGGTCATTGGGTGTTTTTCCCATAAAACTGTTACCCACAACATCTATCTTTAACATGCTGAGGGACACTAGTATACTATAGCTACAGAATAATGAAGAGTTCTATTTCCAACAAGATGGAGCTTTTCCCGCTATGCTTTAACAGTGTGTGGATTTCTAGACAACAAATTACCCAACTTGAATGGCCACCACGATCACCAGATCTTACGCCAATGGATTTTTTCTTTTGGAGTGTTATCAAAGATAAAGTACTTGCAAGAATACCACATGCACTGTTGAAGACATGCGTCAAATCATAAGAGAAGCATGCCAAGAAATTGATAACAATAAAGACCTCTATGTCAAAGTGTGGAAAATAGACAACAGGAATGTGTTAATGCTGAAGGCCAGCAATTTGAACACTTAAGAGACTTTAATTAATTGTATTAATCAACTTTTTCTATGTCATTCTTATTGTGACTTCATAAAGCAATTGGTTTTTTCATAATAAAACTTGCATGCCTTTTGTATGCCTACTTTTGTACCCCTCTGTAGTTACAAAAACAGTTCAGTTGGAATAAAACATAATATTTATAAGGCAACCTACATTTTATTGAATGAAATAGATTTTTTAAAACTACACTTACCACATGGTAATTATCAGATTAAATACTTTTAAGAGATGATAGATTTCTTGAATATTTTGTTTATAAAAGTGCCACTTTTTAAAGCACAGAAAAGAAATTAAACAGATATTGGAAAAAATATTTTACTAAAACTTCTTTTTAAAGTTTGTTTCAGTTATTATTAATGTGTTTAATGTTAGCAGACATGACAGCAGTTCATGAATATTACTGTTTTCTCTTTCCAAGTGTGCTGTTTATGTATCGTTCCAAAATAGCTGACAAAGGATGACTGATTGTTGAACAGTGCAGTATGTGTTGTATTTTTAACGAAATGAAAAGTGTGGTGCTTGCACAAATACTATTTCATGTACATTTTCAATCTTGATAATTGCCCTCATTTAAAACAATACGTAGCCTTTACAAAAAATTTAATGGTAATGGTTCAGTATTTGAGAGTAAGCAAAAACAGCCTATCAATGTTCAGTCTCCACAGAATGTCCAAGCTGTCAGAACAGCATTGCTGAGGAGCCCGAGCAAATCAACAAGAAAAATAGCAGCATAACCTGGGATTTTTAGGCAATCTCTGCAGTGAATTTTAAAAACTGATTTGCATTTATATCCATACAAAATAACAATGTTGCCTAAATTAATGGTTGACAACAAACATCAAATAATGGTATTCACTGAATGAGCTGCAAGACATATTGTTGAACAATGTTTGGTTTTCATATGAGACACATTTTCACCTAGATGAAGTTGTTAATAAACAAAATGTATATTTTTGGGCTTCCAAAAATCCATACGTGCTTCATGAAAAGGTGCAACATGCTCCAAGAATTATTGCATGATCCGCATCTCAAGTTATGGGGTAATATGGCCATTCTTTTTTGAGCAGACAGTGAACAGTGAACATTAACTAAACATGCTATACAATAATTTTTTCCCCCTTAGCTTCTTACAAAAGTTTCAATTTAAAAGCAAGTAGATCATGCAGGGTGGAGCCAGACCACACACAGATAATGTTGTTTTAGACTTACTGCATGAAACTTTTAACACAAATGTCATTTCAAACTGATTTCCAAATCGTTTTGCCCGTGGACAGAACTGGCCCACAAAAGTCATGATCTGGTCCATGTGATTATTTTCTTTGGGAATTTCTAACCAATACAGTGATGGAACTGAAGTTCTGATCATTGAGGCGGGCAATAAGATAACAGTTAAGATAATATTCAAGATAACAATAAATTGCTAGACATGATGGTCATATTAAAATATGGTAAACAGAACATAATCTCCAGGTTTATAGTAAACACATATTTTATTTTATATGATGCGATTCAAATAAATTGTTTTTTAAAAAACCAAATGTTGGACCATTTCATGTGCCATCTGTATTTCACACTTGGGAGCACTGGAATAAAAATGTTTTTGCAGATTACTTGCAATTCATTTAAATCAATTTTTTTGTTAAAAAAAGTTTTAATGCCTCCTTAAGGGACAAAACTAAAAAAAAAATTTTTTTTGCGGATTATATAATTTTCTGTAACAGCATATATTGCTACAGCTGGGAATAGTAAAAATATTAGTTAAAACAGTTACTTATATGTGTGATACAACTAAAATGATTATTATAGTTATTACCTCATAACATTCACAATAATTTTTTAGACATCCAGACCGCTTACAATTGCAACCTTTGTTATGTCTTCTCTCCCCATCTCCAACATAACTTTTTCCAATTTTTGGGCGAAAAGCATTTGGATTTCTCTCAAGACACGATTTGATAGCCCTCTGTCTGTCTTCTTCATGATCCAGATTATTAAAACAACTGACACAATTGCAGAGGTAACAAAATTCACCATTTGCAAAACAATCACAATACCTGAAATCAGTCACATTTTTTCTTAAAAAGTTATCTATTTACAACCTACCATTAAATATGAACAATTACAATGAAGTTAGTTGTGAATGTGAAATCAGTTGCAAGTCTATTAATATAACTGAACTAAAAATGTTTACAAATATTTCAAATAAGAATCTGATGTATTCTAATAATCAAACTTTCTTTTTCAACTTATGAATTTCAGATTAAAAGCTTTACTAAAAAGGTAAAATCTAACTGTACTAAATAAAAATGTTTAAAAAGAACAGGCAAAAAGCATTAACGGAATGAGAAATACATTTTAGAAAATGGAGCAATACCAGACATAAACAAAGACTTCACATTAAAGAAGTTATTATTTAAAGGATCTCTAAAAACTAATTTTAATAACAAGTTCTAAAAAACAAAAATCTTCATGGAGACAGCGCTATTTTACTTACCACTTTGGAGAAATTCAGTTCTCCATGTTGCAAACATTTTGTGTGTATTCTTTCCCTCAAGAGAGAAGCGAAGTATCTGCTTATCCAGATTTCCGATTTATCTCAAGCAACAATAATTAAAAAAAAAATTATTCTTGTTATTTTTGATACTGTTGGAAAACTTAATTTTTGTGTTCTTAGGTGTTATAACATTGTACCAAAATGGAAGTCATTTCTATGGACAAAAAGTTGGATTCACTAAACATAATACAAAAAGATGAATTATTAAAAAATTATTGAGAATGTTTTTTCTTTTAAAATTATAAAAGATTAATTAACAGGGCCAATAAAAAATTTGACAAAAAACAAATAATGAATCCCTAGACAACACACTATTCTCTTTTGGTTTACTCTGAAGAAAGTATGGGGGTTAAAATTTTAAGCTCAATTTTACAAGAATAAGCATTAATTCTAAAAATCATGTTACTTAACAGAGATGCTAATTTCATAGACAGCTACCCTACATTTCACAGACAGGGCTAATCATCCATCAGCCCTATTTATCTCACTTATTAAAGATTCCTCAATGGATATATTAAACACAATAAATTATTTTTTACTTCATAATTGCTTTATTTTATTGTTGTGGGAACTTTTGTGGTAAATACTATCAAACATTCAGAAATGTTTTAATCAAATCTAATATTTCTTTGATCTGAAATTTTCATACATATCTTAAATACATAATGAAATTAAACCATCATTTTATACATTATTATTTGTTTAAATATATTGATTATATGTATTCCACTTTTTCTCATACTATTATTCGTTTACTTTATCCCATTTTTTCTTAGAAAGCAAAAAGCAGCTTGAATTTTCTTCCATGTCTGATTTTCTTGAGTGTAAAAATATAATTTTTGAAAAGAAATACAACACATCTAGATAACTTAAATTATTGTTGCTATTAAAACAAGTGCAATGTAAGAAAAAAATTATATAAGGTAATTTATTTATAACATTTTTAATAATTAAAATCAGGAAAAATCTTATTCTTGCATTTCATGTTATTTTTTTTTGTCTTCAGTCATTTGACTGGTTTGATGCAGCTCTCCAAGATTCCCTAAGTAGTGCCAGTTGTTTCATTTCGGTATACCTCCTACATCCTACATCCCTAACAATTTGTTTTACATATTCCAACCATTGCCTGCCTGCA
>JAAAKQ030242472.1:0-11079 GCA_010016005.3 Zanna intricata | reverse complement strand
TAGGAAGTATAACGAAATGAAACGACTGGCACTGGATAGAGAATCTTGGAGAGCTGCATCAAACCAGTCAAATGACTTAAGACAAAAAAAAAAAGTTTCATTTTAAAGCTATGTAAAATCATTTCCTGGCATAAATCACCCACCTACTTTTAAATAAAATATGTTGGTCAAAAAATTGCGTGAATTACGCAAAAAAATGCGGTATTTCCGTTTGAATTCTCAATTAATAAAATTTCATTAAATTTTAATTACTTTATTATTATTGTGATTATTATTATTATTATTTTGTTATTAAGAAACATACATAACCCACGTAAAGCTAAGTAACTATTGAAAATTCATTTTTTGAATGCAAGTTCACATGTGGGTTGAACTTAATCTTTTTTTTTTTATATGGTGTTGTAGAGATCATTATAGCTTCTGTTACACTGTTTTTTTATGGCAAATATATAATCTATTTTACACTTAAATTACTATGCAGTTAGAAATTCCATTTAAAGCGTGCATAATGAAGTTTTATATATATTCACTTAACACAGATATGAACATTTGAGGATAGGTTTTTGAATCTTGGTTTGTTTTTGGATCTTATGTGTCTGTGTTACCATCCTTGAGACTTTCAATTTAATTTATTTCTTTTATTAAGTTTCGATATTATATATTTAATTCTATACTGTTCTTTTCTTCAATATATTTTATTATTTTTATTTCACTTCATTGTTATTATCATTATAATTATTTTTTATTTTTGTAGTGTTCTGTCCAGTCATAAGCGTAATGGGTCTGATCCGAGTTGGTTTAAATAAAAATCTTAGATTCTCAGTTTCTTTCTTTTTCTTTTTTTTTTGATATTATAGTATTAACATTGTCTGTATTGTCATTTTGGTGATTGTTGTTCATGTGATTATCGATAACTTGTTTCATTTTTATTACTGATACGTACATTGATAAATGCAATTTAAATTTTGTAACTCCTTTAATTAGCTAGATTTAGCTAGCAGGAGATAATACTGACATTAGTAAATTTGTTTTATTTGTAAATTTTGTAATAAATTATTATTATTATTATTAAAAACGAACAAATAATATGAACTCGCTTTATGTTACAAGTTTTATATTTTTTTATAAATCAGGTTTCAATGTAAAAGACACCCCATCACTTAACAGTTTATGCTAAATGCATAAATTTGTTAAAATGCATATATTGGTATAAGGTGGGTAAAATAATGTCGAAAACGCTTAGTATCACTAGAGCTGGAGCGGGGAGAACTGTTTATAATTGTCTAAATTACAGTACATTTCAGTACTATTAGTCTCGAGCATTGGCTTTTGAACAAGATTGTGTAATCGCGTGTTTTTTTGGGTTTTTTTTTAATACGGCTAACTGTGGAAGAACGTATATATATGATGGAAATTTATTAATAGAAAAAATTTCAAGTTGTGTGTAGACGAAAGTTCAGGGAGAAATACGAAGAGGAAGCGCCAGTTAAGAGTGTTATTCAAAAGTTAGTTGAAAAGTTTTGTGAAACAGGTTCGGTGTTATACAGGAAACATGCCTGACGCAGGACAGTTTTAACGACGCAGTTAAAAGATCTCATAAATATTTGTGGAGACTGAGTCGGGAAAAGAATATTTCACTAAGTTCACCCCATATTGCATTGAGGATAATGTTGAAATGTTATCCATATCGAATAAAGGTTTTCCGTGAACTAACTAACACTGATTATGCTGAAAGGGTTAGCTACTGTAAATGGCTAAAAATAAACTTCATAGAGGCAACATTGGCATTTTAAATAAAACATTTTTCACAGATGAAGCGTGCTTTTACTTTGGTGGGTAAGTTAATAGTCAAAACTAACGGATCTGAACTACTGAAACCCGCACGTTCTCTTTGAATCTCCCCTAAACTAACAGAAATAGACGTATTTTGTACGGCTTTCAAGGTGATAGATAATAGGTTTTTTTTTAAAAAAAAGCTGTGGCTGTTGCCGTCTTCCAAAAAGTTATTCAATAGTTCATGGCCTTACTGCAAGATGATGATCATGACTGCCGGTTACAACGGGACAGTGCCACTTGCTATACCACTCGTCCTACAATGGAGATGTTACAGGATTTTTTTGGTAGTAGAATCATTTCTAAAGGATTGTGGTAACCAAATTGTAATATGAATATCCCAAACTTCATTTCTAACAGACTTTAGTTTTTTTTGTGGGGTTATTTAAAAGAAATTGTTTATAGAAGCAATCCACACATCCTACAGGAATTGAAGACAAACATTACCAAAACCATCCAGGAAATAGTCAGAGTACAGTTAACTAGAGTAGCCAGGAATATGGTCAAACGTGTTGACAATTGAATACAATAAATTTTTATGTAAGTTTTTGCCAATAAACTACTATTTACAAGCTAAACTAAATGATAGGGACTTCTTTAAGTTGAACACTGTATGTATATGTAAAGTTCATTTAATATTTAACAATATGTTAGACAACTAATTTATAGAAGGTTATATAACTATAGAAAGCGTAATATTTACCTATAAGTAATATTGATTATTATTATAAAAAAAAAACTCAAAAAATAAAATCAGTTCCTTAAGAGTGAGACCATTATCTAAATTTATTTTTATTTAATAAAGATCGTATTTAAATCTTCCATTTTTCCTTTTTTTTTTAACAAGTTAATTCAACAGAATACGAAAAAACGGGGAAAGGGAAAGATATGAATGTGAGTGGGTAATCTAAAAGATATGGCATCAATGAACCATATTTCAAATTCTTTTCAAAGTGAAATATTTATAGTAATGAAAAAATATTCATATTTATATCGGCCATTCAGGACGGGAGGAATAGAGGGACGATAGTAAAGCGAGGGAAAAAAGAGAGAATATATGAAAAGTAGGTTAGGAAAGGGATAAAGAGGAACCTGATAGGTGGAGGTTAGGGGAACAATTTAAATTTGTAATTTCCGAATAAAGATGATCAAGGCAGCCGTGAATATAAAAATGGCGTTGAAAAGTTTATTACCGTAACTCGGAGGATGATACAAACATTTATTATAAAGAAGCAGGTAGGTGAAAGATTCATTTTTAAATTCAATTCTGTTTCAGAGAACAGTGAACACCTACCGACAGAGTAGTCAGAACGATTTGAATATCGGTGTGTTTTGTTAGAGATGGGATGGTACTGTTAAAAGGGAGTAAAATGGGACTCGGTAGTAGGGCAACTAAAGGAATATTAATGCCTTTCATACCCACCGCTATAACATAAACCGATCTCATTGCCGGCAAGTACCTTCTAGTACCTTTGAAATGACAACATACAAGGTTACAATACAACACAATGCAAACACAGCTCGTTATACATTGACTAAAACACTGTGCAATACGTACGTGTTAATTAACATGAATTACATCAGACCAGCTTTTGATAGTTGATGTACCTTTTAAATTAGGTGTAGTAACATAATCTAAAATTATAATTAAAATTATTCAAACAAAACAGCAACTATAAATATTTTTTTTTAGATATATTCTCTAAAACAATCTATTGTTTTAAATATATATCTTTATAAATATAAAGGGATATCTCGTCCTTGTCAATTTTTATATAATATTTAGCATTTTCTATTTCCCCCACCATGAGAAAAAGAGGATTTTAAAATGTACATTTGAAAGTTGAAAATGTACTGACAAGTGCCTTTGACCCAAATAGTGTTCAGAGGAAAAATTGTTTAATTTCAAAATAACAGCCAAAAAATGGAAAGTATTGTATGTTAAATATTTAATTTCTGTTTCTTTTCTTCATTAATTTGACTGGTTTGATGCAGCTCTCCAACATTCCCTGTCTAGTGCCAGTTGTTTAATTTCGCTATACTTCCTGTATCCTACATCCCTAAAGATTTGTTTTACATATTTCAAACATTGCAAGCCTCCACAATTTTTCCCATCTGCCTATCCCCTCAAAATTAAATGATCATAAATAATTAGACAATTAATACTAAAAATTGACATTAACATCAAACATGAGTAAAGTATATTGCAAATTCACCACTAGACTATTTTCACTGCAGTATTCCATAAGGAATCTCACGTAAACGAAACCCTAAATTAACTACTTCATCCCCCTGTCACAAAGAAACTGCAATACAGTATTGATGTAATTCTTCCAGTTAATTAATCACTTCACATCTGAACCCAGGTTTAATGTCGTCGACAGACCCGAACATTCGGCATCTATGAGTTTGCAGGTCTTTTTTACATTGCATGCCTCACAGTTCTATTGAGTCTAGCCAAATAGATGGGCATGCGTTAGCTTTATATGCCCAATTCTCAGCCAAATTAAAATAACCTGGTCTCCTCTGTTGTCTGGGATAAAAGGTTTTTTAAGACATTTTCACTGATGCCAAATAATACCGTGAGAGGACTGAGCAGCCAGTATTTATTCCAGTGGGTACGTCGATCAACATGGACTGTCTTCATGAAAACGCTGTCACATGCTAATTCTGCTCTTGGCAGACTAATCAACCCGTTTGTTCCCGAGGATGCCGCAATGGCCCGGGAATACAAATACTTTTATTTACTTTAAGGGGAGTGTGACAAATAATTTGAATGATGAGTTCAGTTCGTGTGCAGCTCAAGCTCTCAAGTAGACGCATAGTCATTGAGACATACTCATTGCCGTGCAGTTATTATCAGGATATTGTAGTCACAAAGGGCTTCCATAATTTTCAAGATAGAATAGATTGCACAGGCATTGCAAAAGAACACAGAAGAATAGGCATTAAGCTTATATATAAAGCGTTATCACGGAGTATTATTGAGCACTCACTCCGTCGGCCGAGATAGAGCCGTCTGTATAGATGTCAGTCAGACAGACAGAATTTGTAAGTCTTCAATAAAGTGATGGACTATGCTTACGCTATCGTTGCAGTGAATATTTTTGTGATAAATTACTAAGAGAATATTATACCGGAGCAAACCTTTATTGTAGAGCTCTCTGCTTCGCATTTTATATTTGTAAGTTATAACAGATATACATCGGTTATATAGAGCAGTGCCATTTTTTGTCACCATTACTTGCACGTTAACTAAATGTAAGAGTTTATTAATTAAGGTCTTATTGATATTTACGTCTATTTTTAATATTATTATAGCCAATTCTGTCATCATAAGGTAGCGCAATTGCTATAGTGAAGCTGTATAAATCACTGCTGCTTTTCAGTCACTGTTCCATCCAAAAATGCTCCACCAAATGAGTAAACAGGACCAACGCTATTATGAAGATTATAACAAATAATTTCCATATTACAATAGCAGATGTACATAGTAAATGTAAGTTAGTAAATTAAATGTGCGGAAAACATCTACAATATAGTAATTAAAATTTGTAGTACAAAAGCAGTTGACTTTGAGAGAAAAGAGACCTTGAAAGAAAGATAAAAAGTAAAATAAAATTAAATGAAGATATAAAATTTTTTTTTCTTAAATAATCCGAAGTTCGTTTTTTTTTCGTATCAGATAACTCTTGTGAGAGTTCGATTTCTAGGTTTAACCAACCTTTATTTTCTCTTAGGGAATTTATGCTTATTTTATTTATAACCTTTTGTTATTTATATTCTTACAAAAACTTAATAAATAATTGTATTAATGCCTTTACAATGTAATAAAATTTCCTGTGATTAATTTTTAACTGTAGTAGGAATTTATTGGTATTAGTTAAAATTTATTTTATATCTATTTAAATTAGATTATGATAATTTCAATTTAGGTGATATTAAACAATTAATGATGATTAAAATAAATTTCTTCTTTTTTTTTCAGAAATATAAATAAAGTAACCGTAAGAAAATATGAATAAGATGTTTATGAACGTTTATTTATACAGAATCATAAAAATAACTTTCTGTCTCAGTAATATTCTATAATGTTCAGATACAATTGTAATCTAGTAAATTGTAACAAGACCGATATAACGGATCTGAATAAGAAAACATGAAACCTGACTACAGATTTCTACCAATTAAGAAAAAAGTAGTAGAAAATTTAATCATGGGGGAAATCCAGAAAGGTGCTAAAAGAAATCCTTTTAGTAAAAGTAACAGGTCGTTTAACAATCATCTTTGTAATACTGTCTACTGACACACCTAAACAGATGTTCCGTAAGAAGAGTTTCTAGACCAGAGTAGGAATTTCATGGGAAAATGTTAAGGCAACAATCATTCCCACGCTTCGGGTTGGATCCGATCCGGCAGGTAAAAAAGATAAGAAGAGTATAAATACTCCGAGGAAGACCAGTTGAAATCAGTCTAAGCTGGACGTTATGATATCAGTCTGCGAAATATGAGTGCGAGATGTGCGTTTTGTGAAAGAGTCTTCTATAAGGAAGACAGTGAAGTAGCGAATTTATAGTGTGAATTAAGTTTGACGCGATTAAAGTGACGTCTCAAGTAACTCCAGTAGATGGAAACAAGAAGTGGTTCGGTTAGTTACTATTAAACTAAAAATGAAACAGATAATATATTAAAATTTATTCATAAATTGTTAGGGTAGTTTTATTCGTGAATATCAAAGGTATTTGGCGTTAAAGAACTTTATATTTTTCTTATCTGTGGTACTATTGTTGTTAATACAAAACTAGTGGCTAAAGTGATAAGCCTAGCGATCATGCTAATGCCTTTTGTCAATGGTACTGAATTATATTTATTTGTACCGGTATATTTACCAACCTCTAAATAAATCCTGACGATTACTTTAAATTCTGTTTTGTATGTAATTACTGTTTATTATTATTAATATTGACATTTATTATTATTTTAATAATTATTGTTTGCTGTTGTCTTTATTATTCTGATTATTATTGTGGTTGTGATTACCATTTTTATTATTTGTTTTATTATTGTCGTTTATTATTATTATTATCACTATTGTCATTATTATTCTTATATCTGTCTTGTTTTACTTATGTTTTTAGATCAATAAATTGAAATTATATAACCATTGTCAACTACCAATCTCTAAAAAAACTACTTAATTGATTTCGATGAAAATTTAATAATTTACTACTATTGTTCCCA
Source organism: Zanna intricata (assembly GCA_010016005.3). Lineage (NCBI taxonomy): Eukaryota > Metazoa > Arthropoda > Insecta > Hemiptera > Fulgoridae > Zanna > Zanna intricata. The sequence goes on along the minus strand of JAAAKQ030242472.1, from coordinate 4,005 downwards.
GGAGTTTTTATATGTTATTAGATCAATATACTTGTTAGCCTGACACGAGATGTTTATTATGAACAGGAATGCGCTCAAATTTAGCAATAGAGAAGCATTGCCAGGTCCCACTAGTAATATAATTCAATAAACAAATAACTAGTACATTAAAAAAATTATACGTGTAGTTATTGCATGTATGGGTGTATTATCTAAAAGAAGATTCTAAAAGTAATTAAATAAATACTTTTTCTGAATATTCATTAAAGTTTCAAGAGAAGAGAGAAGACTGTTTCAGTGATTAAAATTTTCATATCTTTTCATCAATACTTTAAAATAAAAATAAAAAATAATAATAAACAAATTTAAGTACAATCTTATTCTTGACAAACTAATTGTTAAATAAAAATATTTTTCTATTGTAAAGTAATACGTTGAGAAAAATTGATCAAAGGAATGTGAAATTAAATAACATATATTTTAATTATTAAAGGTAATTAAGTATTGTTAAAATGGAATTATAAATTCAGAATTTTTTTGGAATATTCTAAAAAATTATTATATACAATATGAATAAAAAATAATAGCAATTCTTTTTATGATTCATTGAAAGCTAATGAAAATTCTATATTTCATTATAGAAATATATAATATATAATGCCTGTGTATTCTACCAAAATGATTATTAAACTCCTGTATCTACTAATCCTATTGAACGCAATAAATGTAGATGCTAAAAATTTTTTTTTAAATTTGTTTTTGTTTTTCAAAAACTATGATTTAAAATTTGATTTATAAAAAAAATATATAACTTCTAAAGATGGTCAGCAGGAGATTTTTTTTTCAGATTACAATGAATAAGTTAAAAATATGTAGTTTTCTTTAAAAAAATCAAGATGCTAAATCCTCGATTATCGTATTATTATCAGCCAATAAAATATGAAAAAAAACTGAAGTGTTTCTTCTATCAATTAAATTAGCATAAAAAACCTTATAAAAAAAAATAAAGGATGGGCAGTTCTGATTCAGAGAATTTCTAATACTTTTTTTCTTTATCGTACGAATTACGTTAATTTGAAAATATTTAGAATGCAACATCAACTGTGTATGTCTTACATTAATTTTTACATAAAACTCTTCTACATTTCATTCAATTTTGTTTAGTTTTTCTGTAAATAGTTAAAAAATCTATGACATAAAGTTGGTAGGTAGTTATTTAATAAATATAAGAAAAAAATTTGCGCGCTCTTAAAACCTATTAGGTTAACATTTTTTAATCATAAACACAAGCTAGCCGTCTACCCTTAATTAATAAACGGTAGGTAAACAGAGTTTCATATTCTAGTGGCCTCCAGACTAACGCTTTCAACGTCACTTCTATAACCAGTGTAATATAATGTACCAGCTCCAGCAATTCAACCTGATACTTCTAGAATGTTAAAAGTAAAATTTTAAATATAATTTCTATTTTTCATTAAAAATTTTAAATACGTATCGAATACCATTTTATAAAAAACCTAATCTAAAATAAAAAAATAGCTGATTTTATATTTGTTATTAATCTATTTAACTAAAATATATATATATATATATATATATATATTTTTTAATTAATACTTATTAGCAACAGAATTTATTTGTCATTCTTTTCATCTGAAAAGAAAAATTTTTGGTCATGCTCTGCATTTCTGTTTCCTGATATTTTAACAGAATTAACAGTAATTACCAATCAATAAACAGTAATTTTATTTGGAATTAAATATTTTAATGCCGACCTCCGAGACTAAGTAGGTAGCGTCTCATCATTTCGTGCGTTCCCGATACGAATTCCGGTTAGGCATAGCATATTTTCAGAGACTACCAATTTCCACCCAGGTAATGATTATACCTGTTGATACACGTTCTTTAAAAAAAAAAAAGAATAAAGAATAGTTTAGACCAATCTGCCGGCTTGGTCTAGTGGTGAGATCGTTATCGCAAATCAGGTGATTTCGAAGTAGAGAGTTCTAAGGTTCAAATCCTAGTAAAGACAGTTATATTCATTCGGATCTGAATATTAGATCCGGTGTTCTTTGGTGGTCGAATTTCAATTAACAACACACCTCAGGAATGGTCGATCTAAGACTGTACAAGACTGCACTCCATAGATATCATCCTCATTTATCCTCTTAGATGATATCTTACAGTGATCTTTCTTACACTGATACCTTTCTGTACGGAGCCTAAACAGAAAAAGACACCACACAACTCCATGTAGTACCCATATGCAGTTGTAATTAAAATAAAAGTGTGCAGTAAATTAAATGAAAACTATTACAAGATTACAAAATATGTAAGATATATTTATTCTATTAACATGATTATTCGTCATGCATTACTCTCCAAATGACAACCATTAATTTTTCGATTTATTATCTTTTGTAACTAAATAAGTAATCTGGAAATTACAATGTATTTGTGGATCTATATAGCTTACATTTTTATATTATTTACAGTTACAAAAAAATTTAAACTTTATTCAGTTTTCTATTTACAATAAAATTTTACCCTAATTTATGTCTTATTTTTAAAATAACTTATTATTTTATCCATTATTTTTTAATCTATCAGCTGTTCTCTTTTTATATATTAAAGTAAAATGTGTGCTGGATCATGGTAATTGTTTATTACGTACTTTTAATTTAATAATTAATTAAATAAGTTTTATTTTCTAAATTTCGTCTAATCTCAAGTCGATTATTGAGTATTTCTTGTTAATTAAACTCTGATGACCAAAGTGACATCGGTTATATTAGAATTTAAATTAGAAGTATAAGAAAATGATTAATATATGTATTTAGATTTGAAACAAGATGTTTTACACAGTATCATAGAACAAGCCCACCGGGCTGGTCAAGTGATTAATGTGACATCGTAAATTTGCTGAATTCGAAGTCGAGAGTTCTAAGATTCAAATCCTAGTGAAGGTAGTTAGTTATATACAAATATGAATACTAGATCGTGGATTCCGGTGTTCTTTGGTGGTTGGATTTCAATTAACCACACTTCTCGGGAGTGGTCGACCTGAGAATGTATAAGACTAGACTTCATTCACATTCATAAATGTCATATTCATTCATCCTCTATATCTTACGGTAGTTCCAGAGGCTAAACAGAAAAAAAGAGAGAGAGAGAGAGCGAGTATCATAAAAAATTTATTGTGGGAATAATGCAGGAGGTTTGATTTAGCTTGTGGTAGTGCGTGACTTTAATAGTTGCAAACCTGGTCAAAACAGTTATATTTTAATTTGAAGGTTTCTCAGCCCTGATAAACATTCAGTTGTTCGGTTGTAATTAAGAGAAACCGGTCCCATGGATTTTAAAATTATAAGTACATTTATTACACGAACAAGGGAAGCTTCTGTCTACGATTCTGTAATAAGAAATCTACTCTTGATACGTGAAACATAAACCATACCAACAATCAATAAAAAAAATACATAAAATAATTGTATTCGTATTAACAGATGGGAGATTCATATATGTTAGATAACGTAAACATAATAATGATTGTAAATGAGCACATGAATCAACAAGCCATTCTGAAAATTGATATATACATTCATAAAAATAAGAATGTTCTTATTAAGATTATAAGGGGAAAATGTGAAGTGAAGTAGTTTTAGTTTGCCTTGTCAAAGAGTCGAATAGAACAGAATATAAACTGTTGAAAATCAGTGTGCCAAACCCGCCGAAGTTCAGTGTTTATTCAAATGAACGGGTGACACATTTAATCTGTTCACTATTGGGACTGGCTTATAATTCCCATTATTACTCCTGAGAGAAACCAACTCTGTTTAACTAACCAACACTGTTTTGCTCCTTATATCTCAGGTACTAATAAGCATCATAGCCATAAATTGGACAGAGCGTATAAAAAAAAATATATTTTAGCTTTTATCTGTGAGAAACATTGCATTATAGACACTTATTTGAAAGTAATGAATTAAATATTGGCAATGATGTGATAATTGCAATTTATTCATA
>JAAAKQ030242428.1:0-11080 GCA_010016005.3 Zanna intricata | reverse complement strand
TAAAGCCCCTAAGAGCTAGGAACGGGAGGGATGGTGTGGCGACCTGAATGGTGGGTGTCTTCCCCTACGGTGGTTGGGATCGGTGGTTGGCTCGAATAAGGCTGATGTTGAGGGAAAGGGCATCTTAGCACTAAACTCCATAGCAACATGGTTAAAGGAAGAGGGCCTTATTCTTGCTCCGGGGAAGCGCAATGGATAGAGCTGACCGGCTGGCGTAGAATCCTTCCAATCGACCTATATGTGGTAGGCACACTTAACCCCAGAATGAAGAGTGTTAAATATCTCGAGGTGATTATTATAGAAGTCTGAGCTTTTCACAGCACGTATTACAGGGCTGAATCGATCTTTGTACCGCTGGGACGCTTGATGACTTCATTCACGATATCGATGATGATGCACCGGGACACCTGAACCTCCAGCGCGAACACACACTTAAAGACACATCTGCACTAACACACAAAATAAACGCAGAGAAGAGAGGAAGAAGCCAAGATCCAGTCTATGGTGATGAAAAACGAGTAAAAACGGGGTTGGTGAGCTCGCCCTGCACAGTTAAACAAAGTAAATTTAAATAATTAAAGTAGAACCTTTCATTTTCCTGGTTGTCTACGCTCTAGAATCCCACTAGTGCGAGTGTGCTCCTCTCCTCAGTTGTGCCATACTTCATTGGAGGTCCGACCCAGGGGAGGGAGAAAAAAGTATGGACAGATCAGAATGTAGCGTTCTCTTGAGTTCTAATGATTGATCAGCCAGCAACTTTGCAAATTCATTCCTGTAACCTGGCTTGCGCTGAGTTAAGAAGACCATATTTTCATCAGTCGCCTTCGTGGGGATCTCATATTTATTTGCCACTCGTAAAACGTTCCGGTAACCACTTAGCACGAAGTAGTTCAAAATTCATGCTTCTCACCGTTCAGTAGCACTGCCTCTGTTATTTCCTACAGCTGCATACGCTTTTCTTCCGAAGCCGGAATATTCACCTGAAATTCCTTAATATCCACTCCCTTCAACCTGGCTGCAGGTACCAATCTCCGCAACGCCGGTATAAATTCTTCTGCGTGTCTGTGTTCGTATAAAATTGCGTGCACGCCGACAGGTCGGGAGTTCTCGTGTGTCATCATCCCCGAGGACGCAGGGAGATTCAGCAGGAGCCTGTCCCTCAACCCTGTCTCCTACTCTGTTTGTTATACATGCCCGAGGTTTTTCAATACCTCTATCGAGTCACGGCGTCGGTGGGGAGGGGCGTCTCCTTGAGTCATCGCCGGGCCCCATCCCTGCAAGCAAGGAGGAATACGGCTCCGCAGGAGGTTGTCCCCCTCTCACCACCTACTTCAAAGACGGTTATCCCATAGGGTCTCTTCTTCCTCTTTCTTTTTTAAGATTTGGGTGATCCAAGCCCGTGACTTGTCTCAACCTTCGGGACTTTCTAAGGTCATTACTTCCTCTGGGGATCCCACGATTGCCCCGTAATATCCCTAATGTCCACCCAGTGAGGTCATGTCAGCATCGTTATCTCTCCTCAATGTAGACAGTTATTCCAGTCTCGTCTTCTAAACCGATGTAGGTAAGCATTAAATGCCTCATGACCGGTGAGGAATTGGGAGAGGTAGTAATCCACATCCCCGTGCCTCCTATTCAGCCAGGGGCCCAACCTCGGAATTAGTCTTTTGGTCCACACCGCCACCGTGACTCTCGACCACATTTCTTGCAACTCCTCTAGTAGTATTGATGCATCGTTACCCTTGGAAGTACCTGACCATATCCTTTCCCTTTGTTTTAGATCAACACAATCGGAGGAGGGGCCGAAATCACTCCCGCCACCAGTGCTGATAGAATGCGGTAACACCTTATGATCTTCAGACATCCACTGCGTTGTATTGTGCATTCTTCAGGCACTCCTTTTTTTGTCTAGAGCGAAACCGCAAACCGGTTCAGCATACAAAAGTATGGAAATAATCCCCGTAATCATAAGTCTACGTTTAGAGGGACAAGTAACACCATGAGGAGTCATTACTCTGGCCAGGGTGAAAACAAAAATTTCAAGAAAATTTTAAATTTTACAAAATATTTTTTTGACCATCGTTTTTTTCTTATTTTTTATTTTTCTGTCTAGCCCCCGGAACTATCGCAAGGTATTACTTCAGAGGGTGAATGAGAATGAGATGTATGAATGTGAATGAAGTGTAGTTTTGTACAGTCTCAGGTTTCCGAATCCTGAGGAGTGTGGTTAATTGAAACGCAACCACTAAAGAACACAGGTAACTACAATACCGATACTAGGATTCAAATCAATATAAAAATAACTCCTTCTACTAGGATTTGAACCTTACAACTCTTGTCTTCGAAATTGGCTGATTTCGATGTAGCGTTAACTACCAGACCAGCCCGGTGGGAAAGGTTCAAACCATCTTTTTGCACAATAATTTTTCAACCCAGATTTAAAAATGGAAGAAACATGATTTTTTAAAAATTATGTAGAGCATGTTATAAAGTATCTAAGTACTTGAAAATTTAATCACGTATAAAAGAGCACTGGAATATTCAGATGAATTTTGAAAAATTGTAATCGATTAGTTAGGAAATCCTAAGAACATTATGAACAATTATTTTATAGAAATTATTTTAGTTTTAAATAAGCTGTATAACTTATCGAATTTCTATCTACATTAATTCTAAAAACCACGGCTTAAAAGTACTCCGAAGTACTCTTTAAAAGAAAAAATTTCAAACTGTTAATAATCTCCGGAGGTATAACCGATCAAATTTGACCGCCGTTGGGCAACACTTGGAATAAATTATTATCGATATTTAATATACGAGTATAATCGGTCTATCGAAAAAGACCGATACTTACCAATACGCCTTTACCAGTATGATATTTGAACTTTTTAGCTAATAAGATAACGATTTCAAAATAAAAAATAATTTGGTTTGTTAAAATTGAAATTTTGTAAAAAATGCAAGTATTTTTGAAAAGTTCCCCAGCCTCTCCTAAATCATCCGATTTAAATTTCCAGAAATAAATTTAAAATTTTAAGTTTTTGCAATAATAATAACAACCAATTTTTCAATTGGAACCGATAAAATTTTAAGTATAATTTAATAACAAAACGTTCTTCACTCTTGATTTTTTTTCGAAAATGAATAGTTGTCGATCTAGGGAAATACGTGAAAATCAATGGACATTTTTCCGATTTTTTTCCAGTTGAATCATTATTTCATACGACATTCCTTTTGCAAAAGGGAAGACTATCGGTAGTAGTCCATTTTTTTGTTACGAAAATGAGATAAAATATTTTATTGACCGAGTTTTTGACAAACGATGTCATAAACAGCAACGAGATTTATTTTTGTAAATAAGGGCCAATAAAATATCGATAAGTAAATTTAATCTTTATATTTAATAATAGGTGAAATTAAATCCATGTTACTTAGTCATGTAATTTCTATATTGATTGAATGAGAATATTAAATTAAAAGAACATATAAGTACAGCATATGGCAGCGCATGTGCCTTTTTTTACTTTATATTTTTTTTAAAAATTGAAAACACAGTTGTAGGACTTCCCTATCACGCCATTGAAGCCGTATTCCTGGGAAGTCCTACAAGAGTGGGTTGGTTCTCATTCATGGCTTAACGCACAACCTAATTTAAAATATTTATCATATTTTTATTAAATATAATAATTTTTGCGATTATATTATTCAATAATTCTAACTAAAACGGGCTCACATACCGTATTCAAATTTTCGCTGGTGTGGCGATACTAGCGGCTATGGTCAGCACAACTAAACGTATTTTTACAACTTGCGTAGAACATTTTTGCTTATATTCTCGGTTTACTGGTGTTGCCACGAGTTTTAACACAAAGATATCGAGTCAACAGCATGATCGAGTTCGAGACCCAGACAGACCGAGTTACTTTTTTAAACCTTAAATATTCTTCATATATTTAATTATACCACTCATTTGTATATCACAATACAGTAGCAATGAAAATGATCTAATTTTATGGAGTGGAACTGCGATTATGCAAAAAAATCATCAACCTCCGAATGTTGTAGTGCAGGGACTACGATTCGCCGCATCTTGTTGTATTCAAGTATCAACGATGGATGGTTTAAACGAGGCATCTGCGAGCAGTTGACTTGACCACTTGATGCAGACTCATTATATCGTACATGCTCTCTGGTGCTGAAAAGTTCAGGGACTGAACCTTTATCTTGTTAACTGAAAGGGAATTATTTAACAAATGAATAAGCATTCGATGAATGATATTTAAAATATATATGAGCACAGTGTGTTCTTTTTAAGAATTTCAAACGTTTTAACCTCATAAAGTTGCAAATAGTTTATTAATATGCTAAGTTAATAATACACTGAAAAATGTATAAATTATTTATTATTTAAAAAAAAAAAATTATTATATATTTAAATTCCTTATTTTCTTTTTATTTGTATTATAATAGTTACTTAACGTCATATTTTATTGCAAGATGTAAGATAAAATAAATACTTTATTTGCTTTTAAAAGAAACATTTTTTTTAAAAATAATTCGTTTAAAACGAAAACCACATGAAAAACTATTGAGTAACATTAAAAATAAAAAAAACTTAACTTAAAACTAAAAAGTTAGATAAATTTTATAATAAATGTTGTCGTAAATCACATATTATTAATATACCATTTAAAAAATTTGTTACTTTTAAAATATTATCAATCCCGTTTTTATTCCTAAAATAATAAATTAAACAACTACCCTTTTTAACTTCATCGTTTGTTAAAATATTAAATACGTAATTTCATTTTTTAATTTTGTTTCTTCACTTAATATTTATCCTAAAATTCAGCCATGATAGAAATTTTATAATCATTTGTAATTAAATTGGCACTGTCTATTATTTTTTAATTATATCCGTACGCATTAATGATATCACGCCAAATTTTTGTTTGGCTATAAAAATCATAAATATATCTGTATCCATTTAACAGAGATAATCGTAGATTGAATATCATCTTCTGTAATATCGTTTATATAATTTTTGTTTGGCGTAAGAGTATAAGATACTTTGTGGCAGTTATATGCCATATAAGAATACGTTGTATTCTTATATGTCAAGTGAAAAAAAAACACACCTTGTTCAGAATAAATTTTGGGAGCTGTATTAAAAATTTTGCGTTTAAATTATGAGAGGTACAATTTTCGGTAATGATTCAATACTTAACCGAAAATCTATTGTCATATATGTCTGTTTCTAATACACATCCTAAAATTGTTTTAGACTTTTTCTTGAAGGATAATATTTTTTTACTTGTTTTAACACACACACACACACACACACACACACACACACACACACACACACACACACACACACAAACATGTGATATGAATTCATAAATTAACGGCAAGCACTCTGTAATACCGGTTAAATTAATCATTTGCAAATCCTTCTTAACTTTAGATAAATTTCTTTTTCACTCGTTTTTTTCATAATATTGAACGTAACAGTCATACAATTGAATTTCATTCCCGAACGAACAACGAATATAACAGCAATAAATATCCGATCCTGTTCAGGTTCTACATACCTACTGGGTACATCGTAATCAGGGTTATGTAAATGTTTTGTGGTAGAAAATAATGGATCAAAACTATATTTATAACCACTGTTCACGCCTTCATATTTTTTTTAGACCATAACAGACAACTGGTTTCATAGATCTTTCATTATTTTCGTTTGTAAATTGTACACTATTTGTAACAAAATGTAGATGAAAATCAAACGGTGGGAATAATGTTTTCACTTTTATTACTTTCGAGGTGAATGGCGAGTTTGCGAATTCTACTATTGTTAAATATCATGGAATAATTTCAAATTGTACATACACAAACCGTGTTGTTTGATACTCGTTTATATTTAATAGAATGGTCTAGATCTTTTCTCACCTCTTGGAATTTCATCTGGCCATATCATTTTTCCGGTAGGAAGCTTAATCTGAAACCCATAAGTAAACATAAAATGATGATGCTTTAGCAAACTAAAGTTTGCTTGTTTTAAATTGTGAAATGAATAAATGATTGATTTCTGATGAACCAGAAGATCTATAATAAAAGACAAGTTTCTCTTCTTTTCTGGTGTTCATCGGCCATTGCTTTATTTGGCGTAAGGCTTCCAGACAATTTCAAATATAATACAATCCCATAGCGTAATATGCTTTAGATCTGCAGCCCCGATGAAAGTTAAGTATTGCCAGAATCCAAATAATTATGTTTAGCAAAATTCATACTAGCGAAAATTTAGCGTTCTCTTTTATATACATATTGATCATTCCTACAAATCCAACAATTTCCACCTAAACTAAATTTAGCAGGAAACAAGATTCTAACAGTCCGTTTACTTGTAGTCGTCTTTTACTAAAAGAACCAACTCCTTGCCAAACAGCCAAATGCAGATTGAATAAACGTACTGGTAGGGAGACGGACTTGCAAATTAATCGCAAGGTAGGGAGCTGACTAAACGAGAAGAGTATGCAGCTCATAATAAACAAGCAGGGATGGTGATTAAACATCACATGGTTGTATAATGTTTTCAGCCAATTAAAAATGACATTGAATATTCATTTTTTTGTATAGAATTGTCAGAACCATAACTGTAGATGGAGTGAGGGGGTTGTGTTGAATACAGCTACGGAGGGAATCGATACCATTAAATTTTTTCTTTTACGATATATTTTAATACCGTTCATTTGAATGAATATATCTATTTTATATTTACTAAATCATAGGTTCATTCAGTAACCAGTAAATTTGTAATAGATTTCTTGATGTGATACTACGCTTTTTTATGATTTAACTATAAGTCTCATATATAAAAGTTTCAGGGCGTTAAAGCCAGATTTGGGTATTGAAGAGATAAATTAATGAAAGTAAAGCATCGCTTATAATTTAGAAAATCTACACCTCGTATAGTAATTAGCACCATTTTTATTTGTAATATAATTTTATCTTATAAAGCTCTAAAGGCTTTTTTACAATTATAGGACGGAAACTGGATTTTTCTGTTCATTGACCCTCTGTATGTTAATAGAAGCCAGTTATGAAGAATGTTACTACTTCTCATTTTTAAATCATCATAAATATAATATTTGTTTTAATTCACCGGGTATTTTGCCAAAACAACGATTCTTTTTTTTAATAATTAGTCTATATGATTCGAACCACTATATGGTTAACCAATAGACCAGCCCACCGGGCTGGTTTAGTGGTTAACTCGTCATAGGAAATCAGCTAATTTTAAGTCGACGGTTCTAAGGTTCAAATACTAGAAAAGGCGGTTACTTTTATAGGGATATGAATACTATATCATGGAACCGAATTTCTTTGGTGGTTGAGTTTCAATTAACCACACACCTCAGCAACGTTCGACCTGAGACGGTACAAAACTATACTTCATTTACAATTCTAACATATCATTCTCATTCATCCTCTGAAGTAATACCTTACGGTGGTTCCGGAGGCTAAAGAGTAAAAAGCAAAAGAAAGCAAAGGTAGATAGGACAATTTTTGGATTCAGGTAAAGTTTGGAATAAGTAAAATTAATTGTTAGGGATTTAAGGAATAGGTAGGGGGTATAACGAAACGACTAGCACTAGATATGGAATGTTTGTGAGTTGCATCAAACCAGTCAAACTACTGAAGACAATAAAAATAAGTGCTAATTTCAGCAGGTATAAAATTTTTAACTATTAATTTCAACAGCTTAACTAATTATTTAGTAAATTCAAATTAATCAGTTAACTTATTTTAACAGAGCAGCTGTTTAACTAATTAAAAATAGTCGTTTGTAATTTTATAGAATGTGTTTGTTTTAATCTATTTGTAAAAATAATATTGAATGCAATCATTTAAAACCAAATTAGTAATTCTGGGTATAGTTTGGAATTAACTCAGACAAAAATAAAGTATGAAAATAAACAAATGAAATAGAAATGGAATAAAGCATATATTTTACAAAAAATACTTAGGACTAATTTCGAACACCTTGAAAGAAATAGCTGATTAAAATTTTTTATTTTTTATTAAACTAGAAAAAATATAAATATATATTACGAAAAAAAGGAAGAAATTAGAATTTTGATTAATTTCATACAGAAAGGTAATTACTTCTGAAAGAGATCTACTAACTAAATAATAAATTACCGAATTATACTTTTAGCATGAGTTTATTTTGTAAATATTACTAAGTAGATGTAAAAAGTAAATTTACTATTTAATTATTTTGTTAAAAAATGGAAAACTTTTGAATAGTTAAAACTCATATTTATTTATGATTTCAAAATATTATCTACTTACTTTCATGTACAGATGGCAAGTGTTAAAATCTTTTTGTAAAATGAATTACTGAAGAAATAAATATTTCCAGATAAGCTACAAAAAAAAAACACACGGGAAAATTTATATTAAGTATAAAACTGAACTTAACTGCTAATCTAATTTATGCTGTTATTACTATATTATTTTTGTATTAAGTTCTTTATTAATATATTGGTAATTGTGGTGATGAGATGAAATGTTACTTCAATCAAAATTTTAACCTACTCAAATTTGCCACTAAAACAATAAATCACTTTCTGTTCGCCTTTTCACGAGTAGCTGTAAATCAAAGTTAAAGTTGTATTTTCACATCTGATGGTATTTTCCAAACATAAGATTAGTTTATTTTATCATATTTAATTTTTTTTTTCATCATTGTTTTCCACTCCCTGGAGACGAACCAACAGCTAAGCATTAAATCAGTTCCAGGGAGGTGCCATCGTCTCAAACTACCTCTTCAGGAACTAAGATTTCCACCAGATAGTCGTAATTTGGACATTTAGTAACTAAAATTGTTCAAAAGTGGGGAACCCAAAGAGATATCCCTGCGGGACTACGATCTTTATGCCTTGCCTTTAATGAGGAATCTCCACCGGTACTACTTTCTTTAATTTTTCCCCCAGCGGCTTCAGAGGAAGTCCCTGACCGATCGCAGAAAGTGAGATGCCTGAGCATTTCACTCATTCTAGAGATGGCTGTCTTTCCGGAACCACCTAACAGCCCGGCATATTAGAAACCAAACTTCACGACGCACAGCTCAAAAGAGTTACGTGGGTGATCGAACCTCATAGTGTTGACAAGAATCTGCAACCATGATCCCTGAGCGAATGTCCACATGTTACAAGATGGACACCTAGCTTTTTTTTCTTGCAATCTTTACGCTGGTAAAATATTTACGCCAGTCCGGTTCAGGACCCTACACGGTACCCTACCTTCTAGCAAGGGGAACATTATTCTTCTTGTGATCACGGCGTCACACGTAAGGCCACCCACCCTATGTTGATGCGTCTTTTTATCAACTGAAACAAGCAATGACGGTAGCTGTGCAACCAATATGGGTGGCACAGCTACCGTCGTTGAGTGGAGAGGACGGCGATGGTCACCGATTCCCCACCGAATCGGTGCGGATCACAGATCAATTCTTCCTCTGTCGTGAGTAGGTTGTTGTCATTAACCAGTAGGTAAACCCGCTGAGGAACACCATCGGTTAATATCTCCACCTTCTCCATTATTGCTTGTCAAAGCTTGGCTCCACTGGTTCTCTACTTCATGCTCCCTAACCCTTGCGGATGAAGAGATTCCCTGCCTCCTCCAGCGACACGTTCTTTTTGACCATTCGGAGGAGATCCACGTATGTCTTTCCGTCCGTCCCTACCACCACTTTGGATGTGGGTGCTCCATCCATTAACAGTATCTCGAGATGAACTTTTTTTATTTATTATTTTTTTTTATTTTGTATTTATTTATTCATTTTGTTTTTATTATGTGTGTGTGTGTGTGTGTGTGTGTGTGTGTGTGTGTGTGTGTGTTCCTGTGTGTTCATATTCACACAAACAGAGGGCTGCCCTTGGCCCCAGCCCCTTCTTGTGTGTGTTCGTGTATTGAGTCAAAGGGCTGGGGAGTCCCCGTGCTTCATCATCGTGGGCTATTTATGCGAGGACAGGAAAACCTCAACTCCGATGGGAACAGCCCATCCCCGAGTCATTCCCGCGTCAGTGCGCATCCCAATGGTCTTCATCTTCTTCTTTAGTTTTTAAAACGATTCTGACGTACTCCTTCATATTATTCTACTCGCGAGGGCTTCTTAACATTTACTCGATCGTGTTTTCTGGGGTTAGATCTTCGATTCCCTTTTCTTTCCTCAAGTCTTCCCAACGTGGTCATTCATACACGGGTGTAATGTAGAGTCATCTTTTCCACAATTTATATGCAATTTAACCATTGCCGTCTCTTAAATTTATACAAATAATTATTAAATCCTCCGCGGCCAGAGAGGAACTGCTAGAGGTAATAGTTCACCTCCTCGTAATCTCTCCTCAGCCACGGCCCCAAATTCCGGATTAGACGCCTGGTCAAACCCCCACTCTCGTCTCCTCCCACGTCGTTTGCCATTCCTCTATTAAGTAAGTAACTGCGTCTCCTTTTGGCATTCCTTCCCCTATTCTGATCCTTTGCTTTGGCGTTAGTTCCATTGGAGGGGAGCCGGAAAGTATCCCGGCCGCCATCATAGAAATGCTTCGGAAGCCATTTGTAATCTTGAGGCATCCCCGTCTCTGTATTGAGTGTATCCTCTTAACATTCCGTTCTGTAAATTGAGCGCTGTCTTCCAGGCTGGGACGGCGTATAATATAATCGCCGTAACGCTCGATAGCAATAATCTTCATTTGATGCCCATGGCCCTCCATCCGGTAACATGACTTTGGTTAAGATCTTAGTTTAGGTCTCTGTGATGCACAAGCTTAGGCGGATTGCTCGAAAGGACTATGGGCTGTCGGGCCGTCAAATGTACATGGTGTACCGAGGTGTCTTCGAGAGCATGCTCACTTACGCGGCGCCAGTATGGGCACATAGGTTGGATCAAAACAGAGCGCTTCTTCTAAATTTAAGGAGTGCCCAGCGCAGAACCTTGATTGTATGCACTGGAGTTTTTAAAACAACTTCCTTTGAGGCGACTACCGTATTGGGAAAGGCTCTCCCAATC
>JAAAKQ030242427.1:0-28270 GCA_010016005.3 Zanna intricata | reverse complement strand
ACGATAGCAATTAAAAGCATAATTAGACAAAGGCAACTAAATAGGTAATTTAGTCATAAAAATTACTCTTTTTTACTGTTTTTTTTTTTTTTTATTGCAAATGAAATTTCATGAAGTAAGCCTATGTACTTATTAGTATATAAGTATTTTTATTTCTTCTAAAACTTCCTAGTAAAGTGTAATGCGTCTTAAATTCTATGATATTTTTTTTCTCCAAAAAAGTTTTGAAAACAAGGATGTGTCTTAAATTCGAAGTAATATGGTACTAACTCTAGTAAGGAAGAAAAAGTAAAAAAAATATATGTATAATGAAAATACTCTTAATACCTGACTATTCAATTCTTCTATTCTACTGGCATCTCCTCTTGGGTTCATTGATCCAACATTACGAGAGGGCACAGGGGCACCCCGTGATCCTGGTACTTTCTGAACTGTAAAATAATATAATATTCCAATTATATAGTTAATTTCAAGGTAAAATAAAAGTAATAATAACACACAAAATATTACTACAATTTTGTTATTTTATACATCAAATTAAGTTTCTTTATTTTTGTCCACAGTTATCAGCAGTATTTATATTTAATCAGAATTACTTTTAAACACACTCCGAAAGTGCGTCTCACAATATCAATTTTGTGCTTCTTTTACAATACAATGTGAATAAAATAAGATACCAAATTTAACTGAAAAATGCTGTTATCAAAGGCCTTAAATATTAACAGTTTGACTAAAAAATCAATTTTATTGGATCAGAGATACACAAAACATCCCATCGATAGTTTATTCCCAAAACAGTTCATAAGTTATTTTATATATATATTTAAAGCTGGGAATGTTTAATTTTATATAACAGAAACATAAATGTTAACAGAAATAATTCTGAAGGCTGCGCTCATTTCTGTTAGTATTACATTTAATTAGATATGTTTACATTGTTGTTGTAAATTGTGAATTAGAAATCCACAAATTATACTGTAATTCTAAAATAAAATACCAACAGAAGATGCAGGATTACCACAAAAATCAATTCTTTGAATTAATATGGTAATTTTATCTATATTTACAGTAATTTAGTGGTTTATATTAAATTGTATTATTTGAATTTTCAAATAAAAAAAAAAATATACATATATTTCAAATTCTACTAATATAAACAAATTTGACAATGAAAAGACTTTCATAGGATCCCGCATTCTGATTCATAACTGAAATATTTTATTAAACTACATTAATTTATTATAGCAGTATTGCTTATAAAAGTATCTCCCAACACTATCTGGTTTATCAAACTGAAATTTTTCATTTTTAACCACTATGTTTTACGATATTTATTTCTTTATTTGATTTCTCTTTGTTATTGTAAGTGTATTTGATTGCTCTATTAATCATATCTGTATAAGTTTTAATTTTATGAGAGCAAGAATGACTATTTTTTATAATTTGTTATTGTTTTTCTATATACTGATGTTTCAGTTTGGTTATCCTTAATTAATTCGATCCTGACATCTAAATAATCTAACATATATTTCAAATATGAATTTTAAATTTTCATTAAAAGAATTTAATCGTTTATTATTAAACATTCAATTTATTCATCATATAATGCAAAATGCGAATACAATCAATTTACAGTGCCCAAATTTCAACTATGTTTATGAGTGACGTCATGCACTAATTCTCAAATTCCTATCAATTTATTTCTGAAATAATTGCTGATATGGAAATCACATAAGTAAGGTGACTTTTTGTGTATATTTGTTACTAAATCCAAAATAATTTAATTTAAAAATATCTTAATATATGATCAAGACATAGTGATGTCTACAACACTATAAAAATTAATAGATCACTAATATCTATTAAGATAATAGTGTTTATCTTAATAATTTTTGGATTTTCCTGGTTACTTTCCAATTTATTTTTTATTATTATTAAGGTATGTTATATCACAATTCTAGTTTATTTATTTACATTTAAATTTTTTAATTTATTTACAAATTCAAAACCATTTTTTATATTAAATCTATTAGGTAAATTAAATTTTTTTCCTAAGAATTTTATTTATTACTTTGGATATAATACAACACGGAGCAGATTTAAAATTGATTTAAGATCACATTGAAATGTTTAATTTATGAATTTTTGATAGTCCTGTTAATCACGGGGCTATCTGTTCAAAAGGATATAAACTAGAATAGTATTTTAAATTATTATTATAATTAAAAATTGATTGGAATTTTTTAAAACATTTTTCTTTACTTTTAGAAATTTGTTTATCGATCATTAATTTCTTCAAATTTATCATCAACATTGTATTATTACATTAAGTTATATACACTTTTTAACAGTCATGATAACCAGTGTATTTATTTTTCAATTCCACAATTAAAAGATTGTATTTAATTTTTCTCTTATACATAAATCAATTCGTTTATTGAAAAATAGTTTAAAATACAAAATTTATTATAAAATAATATATATTATTGCCAGTATTACTAAAACATGACGCGATATAAAGATCTACGTTAATAAAACAAAAACTGAAAATCTGCTTATTTAGTTAGAAATATACTAAAAAATTTATGAATGGATTGAAATCTAGTCACAGTTTTGGAATTTTTACACGCTACAAAATAAAATTCATCTTTTGTCAGTTGCTGTAATCGGTTAGTCTGTAGTTACTTAAAAATGTAAATAATTCAATATTATTTGAATTTTTATAAGACTTTAATAATGTAATATTAAAAATATTTTATAAACAGATAATTTTTGATTATTTTGATTATATGAAGTTAGATGCAAGAATAGTTAGTCATCTTGGTGCTGTCTGTTTATTTTATATTATGAATTATTTCTTAGTGCAGGTCTTTTTTTTCTATATGTTAATGTTAAATCTATAAATTTAATTTTCATTTAACTACAATTCATTTTTGCCAATATTTCTTATTTCTATAGATTATTTTCTATAAACAAAATTGTCAAATCATTAGTAAACATACTTCTAAACATTACATACATACAGTACCGTACTTCTAAATCATAAACATCTTCAATCACAAGTAACAAACAAGTAATTCTCTATAAGTTTGATCTTTTTATAAACGCATTTTTGTTTCCGTTTCTAATATTAATAAATTAAGTACTTACAAATATTTTATATCATTCCAATATAAATCGCTTATTGAAAAGAGCAGCTATAACTAATAATGCTGAGAAATATAGTAAAAGATTTTCATTAATGCTCATTCAAATATCTAACAGCATATGAATTAGCTACTATTCAATTACATTTCCTTCAAAATTTTTAGTTTATTTAGCGAACGATAAATATTAATACAACAGTTTCCTAAGTTATCAAACATTATGCACAAATATTGTTTTATCACAAACCGATCGATTCTCCGTTATCTAACTATTATAATAAAGACAAAAGTAAGCTGCTTTAAAAATTTTCACTGTAGTTTTAAATACTCTATTCCTCAATCAATACTATTATGGAAGAGCAGCTAGATTCCACAAAACTAACAAATCAAACACAATACCAAAATAAAACACATTCAAAATAGTTCAGGTACGACTTTGAACACACAAGTGAAATATTTATTTAACACATAATACAAAAAAAAAAATAAAACTTAGAAAGTGTAATTAGTACTACCACAAGCAACATTCAATCATTCCAAGCAAATATTTTTCAACAGCAAACAACAATAAAAATTATATATATATATATATATATATATATATACCACACCAAAAATTAATAAGTAGATCATTCAAAATAATTTTTATTCTAGTAAGAAAGTTATTATCATATACATTCTTTAAATAATAAATATTGTCAAAAAATGCTGATATGTGTATTCATTTTGAAATAACATTAAATATATATATATTTGTTTATTCAGTACTTTATTGAGCATAACATGAAATCTTAACTTATGCTGCCTAAACAACTTTCTTTACCACTACCTAGCAACAATTTTATGAGTTTACGTTTAGAAAGTTTAATTGAAAGAATACAGTGGCATAATTTTATAATCTCTACATATAGCGCATTTAAGTCTCTACTTAAAATGAGTTGAATATATACATTTTTCACGGCATGATTTTTTTTTTAAGGATGAAATTTGATTATTTTAAAAGATGAGAAAATGATGTCCTAAATTCCCTTATTCCAACTTATAGTATATTCCCAAAATTAAAAAAAAAAAAAATCAAAATAACTAATCAAATCTGCAAAAATATATTCTTACATAGAGGGATGTCATACTACTACTACTGCTACAAAAATGTTTTTTTCTGGCTTCAGAAATCACACAATTTGACAATTTAACACAATATAAGTAAAAACTAAAAAAATATAATTTAATAATACAACATGGCAGAACAAAACGGAAGTGAAGTAATTTATACTTATACATTTAGTTATGTGTGTGAATATAAAGAGCAATTTAAGAGCAAATTCAAAAGGTACCGGATTAGTCATATGAAAGATTCCTAACTTTTTATAATTTATTGCTTTATAGGGTATTCAATAATTATTTCTTCCTACCGGGCACCTACTAATTTCTCCCCTTTTGTGGAAATATAATTAACAAAAGTAAACAAAAACTGATATCTGATTTGTAGAAACTACCATGTATTCACCAAACTATGGAATCTAGTTTGGTTCAAAACTAGATAATCGCCGAGTGTGAAAACATTTCAAACACTCGTAACTCCTTCTGACCTCCAAACAAATTACAATGGGGGAAAGTCGAGTATTCCTATGTTAGAACCTCTTCTTAAAAATTTATCCTACCTTGGGAAAAATTTCAAAACGTTCAGGCTGGATATCCTTCAAAGTGTCAACTACGTAGTTCCCTACATTAACTTAAAATACTGTAACATTAAAACCACTCTTCTTCAGAAAAAGGCAAAAGCATAAATTTTATCAATAAAGAAGAGGCTAAACCTTTATCTCCAAGGGCCTCAGTCTCTTAGGTCCCCTAAACTAACAAAATTTAAAATATTACAACCATGCTTTTAAAAATGCATTCTACGCTTAGAAGAAATTGTGTTCAAGATCCTTGAATACAGGTTAGGTGGTTAGAGATCTTTGATCTCAAATAAAGAAACTGAAATATTTTGACATCCACATTGATGTTCTCTACTTTCAGAAACAATTAAAGATAAACAGAACAATGGTATATAAAAGTTTCAAGTCTCTTGACTACTACCACCTCTAATTATAACCGATTTTCAACAGTTTACTTTTAAGATGTATACAGAGTCCGATACCCCTTCAGTGGTATCTATGAGACCGGGCAACTGGAACCCCCTCTTGCTAAATCCGTCAACTATGAACATCTGATAAGCCTTACATAAAAAACTGAAGTATTTGAAAAAGTGAATTACTCATTGAAATCTACACAATCAAAATTATTTTTTTCTTTACATATTTCTCTTAATAATGTTTTTATGACTTAGCGGTTGAACAATATTTGATGCAAACAAGGCCATTTGTATCGTACAATATTTTGTTCCTTTCATAATAGTGAAACCAGTTTCAACAAAACGTGCATGAAAAGTTAATCATAAATCACGATTAAACTGTTATAATATCTTTTAACATGAAATATTTACCACGAGGGTATTATTCTTCCACCTGACAACTTGATAACTCCTAAGCACAATAAGCACCGATAAGTATGTCATACAACGCAACAAAACAGGTTTAAAACTATTTAACAAAAAGCTGCTATCTCGCATAGATAGTCGTTCGTAACATTTCAAACAATGGCAAAACCAGTTACTATAAATTGGTAAAAGCAACCGATTAGTATAGTAATAAATATTTGGGGAATACTATGACAGGAATAAGTTCATGAATGTATATTTTTCTTTGGCTTTTTTAAGATTTGACTGTTTTTAAGAATTTTGGCTTTTAAGAGTCAGATTAAATTCTTAATTAAGTGCACTGTTTCACAGAAAAATTATTTCTATCATTTTATTGTAACTCTATGTAATCAGGATGTAACAAAAAAAACATAAGAGGCTATTGGTTTGTTTTCAAATTCTACATATCAAAATGTTTTATGAAAAAGAATACGATTGTATTTTTTTATCTTTATATCTACACTTTCAAAATTTATATCTTAAGTGCAGACTGAAAAATCATTACAATATTTTATACACGTTTGAACCAACTTTCTTTGATAAATAAAAAAATATTGACAAACACATTTATACATTTCAACTGACAGCCATCATCGACATTTAATTTTTTTATTCTGTTTAGTCCGTCTATATGTTTATTTCTTTTATATCTTAGTTTTATCAAAATAGATTTTATTTTGTAAAATTTTAAGCCTTTCACTGTAAATAAAACAAACCTTATATTTAAACATCTACCGATAAATTGCAAAGACAATACACAAAATTAATGACATTTTCTAAATCAGATTTCACATCCACCATTTGTGAGGGTTTTAGCTCACAAAACAATTTATAAAAGTGACAAATATCTTCCCATCACAGATTACAACATTACATATACCCAGTTAAAATTACTGACCACTACAAACTAGCCAACTAACTGGTGCAGAATGTATACAATAATCTCATCATCAGTTTAATATTGACAATTTAAGCTCGATGAACAATACAATTTGTCAACAGAATTGTACAACATTTTTTCGCATTTTACAATGGTAAAAAAAATACAACCAGATATTAAGCCACTAACTCAAACACTGATTTTTAAACATAATTTGATTTCAAATCGATATGTATTGATGTACAGCTACCAACACCTGTTAAATACAGCATCACTAATGAATTTTCTAGTTAAGTAAACACAACAAAGTAAAAAATAAATAAGGAGATCGGTTCTTTAACTAATTCTCTAATATTACTGAAATAAACTGATGAATAATTACACTAAGCTAATATAGTGCACATTTAGTATTAAATATACTTAGATAAAACAAGACATAGTTAAAAAAAAATTCAAATGCAACAATCATTAAATAAGTGTAATAACATTCAGCAAACAATGCAATAAACATTATTTCATTTATTACAACCATGCATTAAAAATACTTATTACCTATAAATTGCCATCAATTTTTCTTCTATGTTTCATATTTAAAATTTACAGAAAATTTTTGATAATTATAGACTATTCCTAACCACACCTAAAGTTCCTATTTTTTAAAATAATAAATGTGGCAGAAGGAAAATGGTTAAATCAGCGTTTCCCAACCTGTGGTCTACAGGACATTTTATTTTCATTAAAATTTATTTTATGTTGCTCACACGTGATATATTTGTAATGTACATTTAAGGCTCTTAAGGCCTAAGGTTTAGGTAAACTTTTAACAAATAATGGTACGTTAATGCTTCCCTTTGTGAAGAAACTGTGAATAACAATTTGGACTATTAGACCCTTTGTGTAGGGGTTTTCAAGTGAATTTTCTTCTGGCTGGGCAATTCTATTTCAAACCTGTGTCACAGTGGAGGGTTGTGCTTTCTTACCCACCTCCCCCACCTAGCCCATCACCCTTTCTTTCAAGTGAAGGAACTACTGTCCATGTTTCTTATTCACTTCAGTGGCAAAGTAAACAAGCTGTGTTTCTTTTAGTTTTTTTCTACAGTATTATACAATTATTTTTTCTGCTTCGATTAAATAATTACGTTCAACAGAACTTCTTAATATCAATTTGTTTACGATCATGGATCATGATTAGCGTGGCTCATTGAAACAAAAGAGGTAGATAATTTGTGTAGATCTCATGTAGAGTAGTTGAATTCCTTCACAGAAAAACCACGCAAATATAGTCCATTCTATTTGAAAATTGGATTTTCCATTCTGGATAAAGACAGACCACAGTGTGCTGTTTGTTGCAAAATGTTATCAAATGAAACCATTGAATTGAGACGCCATCTTGAAACAAACATAACGAGTCAGTTAATAAAATAGCAGAGTTCAACACAAAAAAATCTCCAACTTGGTTTACAGAATTTAGTTAAGGACATTGTTGTGAAATAAAAAATGCTTTTCTTGCCTCTTATGAAGTCACTCTTCAGATCACTAGAAATGAACCACCTGTAGAACCGAGGAAAATCTACTTTTTCCTGCAACAAAAGCGATAACAAACAGCTGGTTTAATGAAAATCATGCCAATAAGGTGTCTATATCATTTTCTGACAAAACTGTATCAACGAGAATCAACAAGGTGGCTCAAAATAACAAAAATATTTTGCTTAAAGTTACATAATAGAGAATACTCTATGATATTTCAAATAAAGCTAATCTGGTAGCTTTGATGTGATATGAGCACAAAAATAAAAAGTTTTTGAAGACTTTTTGTTCTCATTTGAAGTTCCAATGAAAAAATGTGTAGAGGTATAACCACAGATGGTAAGAAGACAATGTCAGGAATATATTAAGATTTGATCACATGCCAGAAAGTCGCACCTCTTGTAATAGACATATTGTTGTATATACTGCTAATTATTAGCAACATGACATATGCCCTCTAAAAAGAAAACCATTCTAGATGATGCAGCGAGAATTTTTCTTAAGGCATGTCTTTTAATCGGTTATTTTCTGATAATGAAGTGGGAAGTAATCGCAAACAAGACTTAACATTGTATACAGAAATTTTCTGCCCATCTCAGAATAAGGTTTTCTTCATAAATTTTATATTTCAGTTAACACACAATTTAAGTGATTTCATATACTCCCATCTCTTGTTTATTTACCAAACTTTTTAATATCTTGAGCACTCTTTTAACATGAGCCTTCGAGGTAAATCTGTCACTGGGTCTTCTGCACAAGACAAGACAGAGGCAAAAATCAAGAAGTTAAATTTATAATACAACTGGAGAAATGAGTATAAGATTTCTTTTAACACAGAGTGGTTTCAGTGAATAACTCCTTTATAATGATTTTGCTGAAGTATAACTGAACATAAAAAGATCATAGCATTTCAACTAAGTCTGTACTTTCCAATTTGTACTACATCAAGACTTCCTTTCTAGACTCAGAATATGAACTTTCTTCTGTCGATGAAGAACATCTTATCAAGCTGTCTTGTGATTCAACAATCAAAATGCAGTTTCCTTTGTTACTGTTACTGAAGTTTGGGTTTCCAATCTAAGGCTGTCTATCTTGAAATTAAAAAAGGGCTCTTTCCATTTGTCATTATATATATATATATATATCTATGAAAGACAACCTTTTCACTTTATTTTTTGATATATAAAAAATACATTTCAAAAATAATATTTTATTTTATGAAGATCCACGGAGAATTGACAGTCACTACAGGTATCATTAAAATCAGAAAGGTTGTGAAACGCTGGGTTAAATCATCTGCTGTTTTTTAAATTGCCTTTAATAAATTTACGTTTCAGGTTCTACTAGTTAGTGAAACTTGTTATGAACAAACACACTCGATACAAACAATATAATATTAATACTTCAGAATTTAATAAGAGTTTAAGTTTCAGAAATCTGAGGACAGGATATATGTAAAACCTTTTTCTCTCTCAAGGGAATATAAAAGATGCCACTACCGTCATATGTTATGATTAGTTACTTTTAATATTGAAGCTTGTTAGTGAAATTAACAAAATAAAACTTATAAGTACAAAGAATTAATTGGAATGATTATATCATCATTATACCAGCTGGTCTTGTTGCAACAGGCCTGGTCGGTGCAGAGTTAACAGGTTTCGTTGGTTGAATTCTTCTAACAGGAGCAGAAGCAGGTCCACCCCTGGGCGCTGACGCACCGCCTAGTCCTAATTCGTCGCCGTTTCTTGCAGCTTTTGCATCATATTCAGTTCCTGCATAGTTTGCATCAAAAAACTTTTTGAACCATTGGAGAAATTCAAAATTATCTTGGAATCGACCTTTGACAAGTCTATCTATTGGTACTATCTGTAAATAATTGTTATAATAAAACTATAAAATGTGCATTAAAAAAAAAAAAAAAGCAAAAGCAATGAATAAAAAAGAAAACAATAAAAATAAAGGTATGATTGCAACAGCAACATGCAATACAACAGCCTTCTTCATTGTTCATCTACAGGCAATTACAATCCAGTAAATGGGTGCAAATATACTAAGTCAATCCATCTCAAGTCAATTTAAAATTACATAATTAAACAAATATTTGAATAATATTTAGAAAATGTAATAAATCTTTCTTAAAATTCACCAAATAATTGGTATTTTCTCTATTACTTAAATAATTTTTTTTATTTATTAACTTACATTCAGTTTATAATTTATTTGATTAATTTTAAATCAAAAAGTTCACTTTATAAAAAAAAAAAAAAATTAGTAAAATTCTATAAAATTTGGTCAGGCAAGATCCTGTAAAGATACTCTTCCTAGATATCTAAATATTCTGATTAAAACAGATGTAGAATAAAAAATTCAAATATTGCTATTGCTTGAAAAAATATAACAAAAACTCAGCTCAAATCTGCACAAGTAATTTATAAATTGTGTTTGGGAAAGGTTACTTTTAATGAAATTTAACATAATTATTATTGTCTAGATAATTTGGATTATTTGTAATAATTAAATGCTTTGCATTAACTAGCGATTTATAAGTTGGGGATACTTTCTGAAATGTACAAAATGGACAATAAAATATTACAATGCTTGACATTTCAAGTAAATTTTAATAAAATTCCTATTGTATTGACTAATTTTTATTAAAATACACAATAATTTAAAGCAGAATAATCAATATTTAAAATAAATATTAACAGAGAACAAAGTGTTGTACAAAATGGCCATATTAGAAATGCTTACTTTCCATACAAAATAACTAGTTAATAAAATTCTTTAAACAAGGTGCTATCCAAAAGTTCTGGGAATTTGAATTTCGTGCACGAACCATTGCTGGTACAACCTGACGCCGCTAGATGTGGCTAACAGTTCTCTTTATGAATCAGTGTTCCAACAGCTATGACTGTGAGAGGCTGCATTGTTGACTTTCGTGCGATGGTGTATCTTTGTTTCGGCGAAGTTCTAAATGGGAGATTTTAAAGAGCAAAGAACCTGCATCAAATTTTGCTTCATGCTTAAAAAAACTGGTGCAGAAACCCATCGCATGTTTGTGGAAGCATTTGGTGATAATGCTCTAAGTAAAAGTAAAATTTTTTTGTGGTACAAATGATTCAAAGATGGACAAACAACAGTCGATGACTATGAGCGTTCAGGAAGACCATCAACAAGCGCAACACCGGAAAACATTGCGAAAGAGTGAGAGGCAATTGTTGCAGATCGTAGATAACAATCCATGATGTTTGTGCAATTGTACAAATGTCATATGGGTCCATGCATCTTGTCAGACAATTTGAACATGAGAACCAGAGAAACAAAATCACACAACTGTCTGCAGTGAATTGAAAAATTCAGCAAGAAATGACCCTAACTTCCTTTCCAACATAATAACCGGTGATGAGACATGGGTGTACGGGTATGACCCTGAAACTAAGCGGCAGTCGTTGCAGCGGAAGTCGCAAAGTTCACTGTGGCCAAAAAAAGCAAACCAAGTTCAGAGCAAGTCCATGATGACTGTTTTTTCAACATCAGAGGCAATATCCATAAGGAATTTGTTCCTCTTGGTCAAACTGTCAATGGGATGGATGTTCTATTGTGAAGTTTTGAAGTGATTACGTGAAAGCATTAGGCGGAAACGTTCAGATCTGTGGCATAACAACAGCTGGGTTCTGCACCAGGACAATGTGCCTGCGCGCATATTGCTAGCCATTTGCAATTTCTTGGCTTCCAAAAAGACAGTAGTGATTCCCCACCCACCCTATTCACCTGACCTTGCCCCGTGCGACTTTTTCTCTTTCTGAAAATAAAGTTTCAATTGAAAGACCATAGTTTTAACACAACTGAGGAGATTCAGGAAGAAACGCAGAATATGCTTTGAACACCTATACCTGGAGACTCCCAGGGATGCATGGAATCATGGGAAAAACGCTGAGATCGCTATATCCATGTCCAAGGGGACTACTTTGTAGGAGACAGTGGAAA
The DNA here is from genome assembly GCA_010016005.3 of Zanna intricata. Taxonomy (NCBI): domain Eukaryota; kingdom Metazoa; phylum Arthropoda; class Insecta; order Hemiptera; family Fulgoridae; genus Zanna; species Zanna intricata. The sequence goes on along the minus strand of JAAAKQ030242427.1, from coordinate 16,212 downwards.
TTAAAAGTTATGGTAAGCTATTTTATTTTTATGGTAAAATTCTCCAAATTTTTGGGTAGCACCTCGTATTACATCACTTTCAGGAGGTGGGTTAACTCTCTATTAAAGAATTGGTAGCTCTGAAATCTCATCCCTAAAAATGATAAAAATTGATGAAGATTTGTTGAGAATTATGAACCTTCAAACCACACCATCCAGTTTCCCATTCTATTTAACTATAGAAAATGGTCAATCCATTCTGACAACATTTTCACCAGCTAGAAATTCACACACTTTATGGTTCACTAGGATAAATATGGGACTGATCTCAAGGCTGAGAAGTATAGAACAGAGAACAGACATTGTTTAAGTACAGTTGAGGTGTTATAATTAGACCAATGAATGCATGTTTAAGTACTATTACGATGTTACTTTTTATACTATCAAAAATATGTTCTTCAGGCATCACTCATTACATCCTAACTCAAATTTTCTCATCTGAACAGTACAGCATTAATTTTGTGTTGCGTGTATGAAAAGGCATATTGTCTAATTATAAATTTACTATTGTATGTGCTGCTTGTAAACTCTCCTTGCTAGACCATGATTGTTTGTCAATACTGAAAACTTCCTTGAGGCAAGGCTTCCTTGCCTCTAATTTCCAGCATGTAATGGTAGAACAGAAATGATTTTTGAAAAAGACAACCATGTTTGCAGCATTATAAAGAGCCCAGTTTATTCCTGCATATTTACCTCTTTCTCTTAAAACCAGAAGACAGATAAGCCAATCCTGTGCTCAAAAAGTTTCTTATAAACAGATCTGACCATAAATAAAATCAATGATCTATTCTTACTGTGTTAAAGGAGCCACAAATTACTTATATCAGGTTTCCTAGCTACCTTTCTTACCAAGTCTCTCCTCCATATTACAGCAAACACTACCAATTTCTTTTTAACTTTTGTAAGATGTCACATCAATGTTTTTCAAATACTATAAACATAATAATCAACTATATCTGTTTAAAAAAGCTGACTACTTTATCATACAATGTACATGACAACTAAATCATCACACTGAAAAACAATTTATAAAACTATTTTCCCTTATCTTGTAAATAAATTAATATTAAAACCACCTAGAAAAAAATCTACTCAAACACAAAGCATTATGTATGAAATTAACAATTTATCAAAAATAGAATCGGAGCTCTAAGTAAATATAATGCGAAGATGAAGTAAGGACAAATACCAAAAATGTTATAATAAAGGAAAAAAAGAAAAAGAATACAAGAAAATATATTGGTATTTTTGCAAATTTAGAACAAATTCAATTTTAAATTTAAGAAAAAGGTAATTTAAATAATACTAAAATACAGTAAAACCCTAACATTTTAATGAGAAGGAAAAGAGACTTAGCAGGACAGCTTCTTTTATTTTTTTTATATTAAAGTCAGATATAAAATTCTTTTGTTCCTTGTATTTCCTATGTAGGGGATTGTAATCTTGTTATTTTTTTATACTTTCCTAACCTTTGTGGTAACAGAATATAACAACTTCATTCATTTGGACATCATTATCACTTATCAGTAGCTCCTCTGTTAGCTAAACAGTTATGAAAAATGTAATATTTTCAAATTATTTTCAATTTATTTGTATAGTTATTTTTATTAATTGCTATCATGTAGGTTGATAAAACGCAAACTAATTTTTTTCCAGCAAACTAACGATTTTATTTTATGCTGTTTTACTTTCATTCAAAAGCAAGGTTCGATTATTGGATGTACTGATGCATGAGATTAAAGCTGCTCAAGTGAACGACGGTATACCTCCAACTAGACTGATCTTGTCATTTCATTTAGTCTCATAAATTGTTCCAAATGAACCTTGTGAGTATAAATAGTGAAACTAAACAATAAATGCCTCTAACGCTCTTGTAGCGCAAATGAGTATTTAATCTGCATAGCAGAGTGCATTCAGTCATCTGCTTCTTTAAATTTTACCTAACAATTAAATTGAGAAACTAGGAAAACGATTCTAAACGAAAAAACAAAATTGTCTTCTCTTCATACCACTAATGATATTGAGCATTTCTTCTTTTTTTTTTAAAATAGATATTACCATGTAAGTAAACAACGAAAAAATAATACTAAGCCATCAAAATGATTCGCTTAATTCTGCATTTTCATGCCATTACAAACAAAAACATCAATTTTTTCAAATTGTTTATCACAATATTAATGTAAATGACAATATATGTTCCTAGTTGTTGAACTATGTAGCAGAGGGAACTGTATGTACAAAACTAACAAATCAATAACCTAAACTCATTTGCTAATCCCCATACACTTGAATAAAGATTACAAAGGCCTATTAATTTACTTCCAAATGAACATTTTTTTATATCTAAAATGACTAATATATATTATTTTTTATATAGAACACAGAACTATTTCATCTTTTAACTACAAGGTGAGAAACATAAAACCAAACCCCCCTAATGAAACCTCTACCCAACACTATATATGAAAGATTCTCTCACAACTAGTGCAACTAGTGGATGTATACGATTGTTACTGCCGTTTGTCAGGTGGTTATGTGTCAATGCAGTATATGTTATGTTGCAGTGCAATATTGAATGAAATTATGTTTGTGTAAAATGCCTTATTCAATCCAGAAGAGGATAGCTATAGATGAGGTCTATATTCATTCCGGATTGTTTGAAGAATCATGTCGAGTATTTGTAGAAAAAAATTTTGATCCCATCATGTATGAATCATCATACATGATTTAGTTAAAAAATGGCGTATAACAGGTTTGGTTTCAAATGCAAAACGAAATAGGCAATTTTCCATTGGGACTTCAAAGGCCATTGCCGATAAAAAGAATTATTGCCGGTCCAAAAAAAATCACTTCGCAAGTTATCACAATAATCGGTGTTTAAATACACATCTTGTCATTGTCATACAAGAATTAAAAGGGAAACGATATCAAGTTACAGCCGTGCAATAACTGAAGGAGACAGACAAATCTAAATGACTTTATTGCAAATGACTGCATGAAAACATTGTAGGGGGACAGATAAAGTTGTCTACTCGTGATTTTTATCTTCAGGGCTATTTAAAGAAGAGCGTTTATGGATCTAATCACCTTAATACTGATGAACTGAAGGTGAACATTAACAAGAAATAAACACAAATGACAAAAATGTTTTGCATCAAAGACTCAATAATATCAGTCAAGCACACCAAGTGCTTGGTAGTCATTTTGAGCATCATTTCTAACAATAAAGTAAATAAATGCAACATTTAAATTATGTTTTTTCTTATTTAATTTATCCTTATCATTCATAAACTTTCATTCCAACACAACCTACCAATTCTGCAGCAGTTACGTTATGGGTTCGGTTTTATCTTGTCACCCTGTGCAATATATAATAAATTGAAAAAAAAAGACTCAACTCTATGCTTTGTATATTATACTGTTAATTTTACATTCAGGCTATTTGGCATTACATGACAAACAAATTTTTTTAAGTACCTATATATAACTGCAAGTCGTATTTACAAAGTTGAAAATCATGAAGTTCTATCACAACAAAATGTTTTTGTATATATTTTCCTTATAAAGAATAACCAAAATTACACATACATCTATACTACAAATAATAAAAATTTGTATACTATATGCTAATGTTTTTGCCAATAACAGTTACAGACATTTACTGGATTAATTAACAATAAATAAATATAAATCCATAAAACACAATAGCAAAAACATCAAAATTATTTGTCTGTAGTAATTTTCATCAAACCATATGTATATGGGCCACACTAATGCCTAGCAATTTTTGTGCACATTTTATATTAGTGTAAGAGCAATACGTCACTTAACCTTCTTTAATTCTAATTTTCTTCTAAAAATGAATAAGTTTATTATGGTCACTGAGAAATGGACTTTGTGTAATGGAGCAAAAAATGACATAATATGCAAGAAAAGATGTCTCAGGAGACCTTAAATTTTAATCTTGTCCTGAAGAGTTAAGCATACGACAAATAAAATGAGCAGTTATAATCAGAAAATTGTAAAACAAGACAATAAAAAAATAATTTTACTGTATTACAAAAGGATCAATATATTTTTAAAAAATGTTAACTAATAGTTTACAACCCTGATGACCATAATTCAACAAATAAATAATATCTACTAACACAATGAAATAATCAATAAAAAATTAAAGTTGTATAGCTGCATCAAACAAATATCAACTTATACGTGCTCATTATATCACAAAAGAATAATACCTAATTTTTTTTTTTTTGGGGGGGGGGTGAGAAACACTTTCATGTTATCATTGGCTGGGTCAAAAAAATAAAATCTCTTTCTCTGATATTAAAATAAGGATAAAATTAAAACAATACCTGGATTACAACTAAAATAATAAAAGAAATGTATAACCCCATAAGATAATATATGTTACATCTTGCATCTTATTGAGATGAAGTACATCTTACCAAGTAGATTGATTCTTATAAGCAATAACAATACGCAGTCCAGTAAAGTCTATCATTTCTTAAGATGTGATAAATGATTCTCGGTAATTTGAATTTAAGATGTAAGACCACATAACATATGCAGTCTACAAGGATGTAGTGCACAGTAAAGCAGCAGTTGCATTGTATGCATAGTGGTACATTTTCTGCCTAATCAGGTATTCATGAATAACTCTAGTATATCCTAATTGCAATCACCACAGAACTACTTCCTCTCGGCAAATTTTTCTGCATGAAGTGTCCAATGGTAGCACCATATCTTTAATATGTTAAAGAGTTTATCATCCATTGTAGCTGTCCAGACAACTTGCCAGCTTCTTCCAAGTGTTTGTTTAATGGATTAATAAGATGAGTAGTAGTAACTCAAGTGGTAAAAGGTGGTTGGGCTACCGATATCTTTAGCAGCAGAATCAGCACTTTGTCACCCAGGATTCCCATATGACTAGGGATCCAGCAGAGATTCACTTGTTAATTGTGAAGATTCATCTTGATTGTGTTACGTATAAATTATGGTGAGGATGTCTAAAATACAAATCTTCTAAAGCTTCAAGTGCGTCACACAAATCGCTACAGATAAGGGTATGACAATGATATTCAAAGCTACATTAATAACAGACACACTAAACCCATACGTTGTCATTTACAACAAAAGTGCATCCAATTGCTTCAACCCATCTGTGTATACTACTGTACCTGGGTTTGTATTGGAAAGAAAATAGTAAAATGTTTGCTGAAGGATGAGAGGAGCTGTAAATTTTTTTATTATATATGGCGAGATCATAAAATTTACGGTATCAAGTCTTCATGGAGGATATGAATAAGAATAGGTTAGGGAAAATAAAAGGCGTGTTAAAATCTAAAAGGTACATTAAACTCACATACACTCATCGGTGCTGCTCACATTAATGGTTCTCATATCATTGGAAATGAGGGTTTGCCAGGACCGCCTTAAGAACTGGGTGATTTGGTTAAGTAATCCTTTAAGATAGGCAGAGTAAGATGCTAGCAGCTGATCCCATCTACCCCAAAGTGAAGGCTTATTGAATCAGCAAGTACGATTGCAACACGGCTTGATCTAAGACAAGTGGCAAGATGAAAAAAGTGGTGTACACCATCCTGCATCTAAAGCACGGTACAACATGCTGAACAGCAGGCAATACAGCCACAATCCATGCAGTTGAATAATAAAAAAGAATGAAAACGTAGCATACATGATCAGTCAACTCCCCACTTGGTGTAGCTCTTTTAACTGTGTTAATGTGTTTGATCCACGTAAGATAACTGTGTAGAGATAGCAATTGGCTCTCCACTGAGGACTTGTGCAGTGAAAGGGTCTCGTAAATAAGAAAAAGCTACACATTATGACCTTGAACCGAGTTCAAGGTAAGAGATAGCATTCTGTAGTATTATCTTAGGTGTTGAACAGGTTGTGATATATATAGTAAAATCATCAACGAATAGAGAACATGAAACAGGTAGTTGCACACGTTTAGTAATATGTTGATCGCTACAATAAACAAAGTTGCACTTAATATATTTTTCCTTGAGTGACTCCATTCTCCAATGTAATGCTACTTGATACAGTATCTAAAATAAAGTGGAACATTTTTTAAAATTCATTATTCTTGATACGAGAATCAAAATACTTATATATTTCAAAACCATGTATGTCTAATCCTAACTAGTTGCTATCTCATAGCATTATCTTGAACACACCCAAACAGTGTCTGAAACAAGACCAAGCAGTAGGAAAATACACTTTTACTTATTACTTGCAGTAAATAAGCAATTCTCGCCTTCCATTCATAAAGTTAAAATTCAATTTCTTTCAGCTCACTAATCAATGTGAACTTGAATTTAACAAAGTGAAGCAGAATCCCTTTTTAACTTTGTTATTTCTCATTTTAGTTTATTAGGATCAATGAATGATAAATTAATTAATGATTTTCTTTGTGAAACATAATCCTAAGAATCAAAATGAAATCTACCCTTTGAAATAATCTCCCCCATTAACATCGCTATTTAAAAAAATGAACTAATATACAACTTTATTTTTTTAATACTCAAATTTGACAACTAGTAAGTAGAACAATTTGTAAGAAAATAAAATATCTTAAAAATAATTGTTCTTATTTAGCCATAATATATGCAAATCTGAAAAAAAGCTTCTAATAGAATGCTTATTTTTCACAGTGAACACTTCTTTAATGGTAACCAAAAATGTAACAAAAAACATGATAAATATGTTATGAATTATTATAGTCAATCCTAAATATTCATATCAATTAGAATTTATTTTGGGCAAGGAAAAAATTTCTGAAAAAGATTTCTTAAATTTGAAGTTGTAAACAATAAATGATTTCACAGGTTCAGAATGTTGATTCTGAATAACATTCAAAGTTTTGCTTTTTGGAGAGAAAACAGTAAGAGTATTTATTATCTTCAAAAGCATTGCCTGGAATGTATCAAAATTGTTATATAACTTTCCTGGACAGTTTCTTCATTTATTTCTTATAATATTGACTTCATCTACAATAATCTACGATATAAATTCCCACAAATGGTCTCAATTTATTATATTTCTCTGTTTGGCTGTTCCTCTTATGTATTGTTTTAAAATGGAAAACTATTTATGATATAACTCAATTGTTTTAAGTAAAATCAGCAGTAAAAGAGGTTACAATTAATAGAATCTGTGTAAAATACTTTAAATATACATATAATGCACGTGCACCAAATTAAAAAAAAAATAAATACAAGAGGAATGTCTTTTATTATAAATAAGGACAGCTTTTTTTAATGCAATTCGATTGACTTTTTTTCACATCCAGAAAGATATGTAGCACTAACAAAAGAGGTAATAAATGAATTACACTATTCATACTTATAAACATTTAAGATCAATTATGACTTACGTTCAATTAATTCCAAAAATATTTCAAGAAAAACAATTAGAATTTTTAAAATAATTTTAATTAAATAATTATATTGACTTGAGATAGGTTCAACTACGGGTGGATGGGTAGTTCATAGAATTACCCGGCTGCTTCATTGTTCGGGTCTGGGGTGCCTTCACAGGGGGTCGTGGTGGTGGTGGTGCCTGGAAACCCCCCATGTCATTCATATTTCCACTTCCCAGAATGACTCCACCTCTTGCCTCAAATGCATCATAATCTCTACCATCATAATTTGCATCAAAAAACTTTTTAAACCATTGAAGAAATTCAAAATTATCCTGAAAACGACCTTTTATCAACTTGTCTACAGGAATAACCTGAAAAATTGAAAATTCAATTCATCTTCCAGTACATATACAGTTAAAAAATGTAACAATCTTCATAAATGCCTAATTACTGCTAACAATGTCATAAATTAATACAATTTGTTGTTTATTATGTAAACACTAAAATACAGTTAGTTTCTAACACAAGTAATAACATTTGGAATATATTTATTTATTACTTTTAAAAAGAGAACTATTACTATGAGATAGCAAAGGTAAGTTAGTCTTTTAATAAAAACAGTTTAAGTTAAACAAAAATTGAGATAAACAACAATCACAGAAAAAAAGAAACCTAACACTGATTAAAATAGACTCTCACCTTATCTACATTCATCTTCTTAAACGCAGCCTGCAATATCTTGAAATTCTGAATGTACTCATGTTCTAAGTTTGTTCTAAACTTTATGCGTTTCATTACAACACTCCCTAAAAAAAATTTTAGTTTTAAAATAATCTTAAAAATAAATTTATACAATTTAACTCTACCACATTTTACTTAATGTTTTATTAATGTAATGTAAACTGTTATTTTACTTAAAGTGTTGAATTACTGATATCTGACCAATTTTTCACGACCATCATAAGTTTCAGTAAAACTAAATAGATATATATTCTTAAAGTGAAAATATTTTGCACAATTAGAACAATCCATACTAAGCGTCTAAACATTAATCATTTCATCACAGAACAAAATAAGAAAAATTTATTTTTTGTGTTTCACATTTACATGCATTTATAATTATTTTCCAGTAAGCAACATGAGAGTGCACTTATAATTTTTATTTTCCAATCCACAACATAACAAATGGAAAAACAGTTTTGGACTTATTTACTTCAGTCTATAACAATTTTTGTCTCATATGTCCACAGCAAGCAAACAAAATATTATGAAAGGAACTCAAAATTTAACGGTTAAAAAAAAATTATACTTTCAAGGTAAGTAAAAAAAAAAAAAAAAAAAAAATGTACAAATGACATTATCTTAAGATGTAATATAAGTAAGCTTTGATGTTCAATATAGATAGCAAAGTTCCCTCTTAGTGTCTGCATTTAAATTATAATAACTAATTATATATTCCTATTACTTAGCACAGATCAATAAGGAGACTTGTGTCGAGCAACTATCCAGGAGAATAATAATATCTACTGTGCGAGTTAAACAGCTTAATAAAAACAGCATAGTTAACTTTGCTTGGCAAACAGGTATCTTAAGGGGGATTTAGTAACTGGCTAATTTTTCATTATTAACTGAAGAGGATTAATAACATAGAAAATTAAATGATAACCAGGTCATGTATAAAAAATAATACTGAAACACAAAATGTATAATTAAAAAAAAAAAATAAAACATTAACATAGCAAATGGCAAAAGTAAGGATAATGAGAATAATGAGATGCAAAAGAAAAGTAATAAAATAATAACCAAAGGTAATAAAATTGTAAAATATTTAGAGATAAATAAAGGTAAAAATAGTGTAAGAGTAATAAAAATTTCACAAACAAAAAAGGAATTTAATTAATTTATTGGGAAGTAATCTTAACAAGAATTGTATCTGTACTAAAACTACACAGAAATAAAAAATAGTCTCAATTTTAAGTTGAAACTGAATACAGAAGATATTCTCAAAAAATAAAAATCTTTTAAACCACCTATAGAAAATATTACAATAGACAGAAATGGTAATTGGATAATGGAACAGTAGGACAGGTAATAACAGGATGCAAATTAAAATAGAAGTGATTGGTAGAATTCTGTGCAAAAAACTCTCTAACTGGAAATACTTTTTTCCTCACAAATGGCTGCGCCAAATAACTTTTGAGGAAAGGAGAGGCATGCAAGTATCTTTATTATAAACATTTATTCCAAAGTGAATTCAAACATAACGGTTGTAAGGGAATTTAGGGGAATGAAACAGGAAATAGATTATATAACTGGGTAACAGTTGATGATGAAGCATAAAAAAAAAATAAATAAAAAATACAGCAGATCTGCTATATTTTTATGAAATCAAATTTAAGGTAATAGAACAAAAAAAGAGCTCAAATTTTGATCAAGAAATTCTGTAGGACAATTTATAATGGGTGGGGAGGGTTACTGGCAAAGTTTGATGGAGATGGATCACAAGTTAGAATATGGGAAATCTTAAGGAAGCTGTACAAAAAAAAAAATATGCAGGGAAAGATGCCATTACATCTCTATAGAATTTCAGAATTAGATACGTCTATAAAGTTAAATACAGTAAAAGGATGACTCTGAATGAATATGCCAGCTCGTTATAGTGACAGATCATCTACTGAGTAATGACTATTACGCAGGAGAAACCAATGTGCACACTATGATTTCATGAAAACTGATTTGTTATTACTATTCATAGACATTTTCATTTAAAGTACAGTTGTGATCCTCTTAATAAAAACTCTATTACATGTTTGTATCAGCAGTTTAAATCTGTTTACATGACAGGAAGTGTAGTACACAAAAGCGGTGTTGGCAGACCTCCCTTCTACAAGGAAGCTATGGATTGAGTTAAGAGAAACTTTTCAGAGAAGCCCACGTAAAACGACTCATTATACGAGTTTAGAACTGAGGATATATTGCAATCAACAATTTGAAAGGTTTTACAGAGATGATGAAAATTTCATCCACACAAAATTTAGTTGGTGCATGCAATTGAAGATGATAATTAACACACTGCTAAAATTTTGCTGTGGACATTCTTGATGAATTAAACAGATAAAGCGCTTTTAGAAAATGCATTATCTTAAGGTAATACTTTCCTTATAATATTTAGTACTTACTTACTTCAGTAAATAACTAATTTAATACTAATATTCTTAGTGGGTGAACATAAACTATTCAGCTCATTAAAGTGCATTAGTTACTGATTAACTTGAATGAACTATTGGAATTTTGAAAATTATATTTTATATTAAAAGAACTTGATATTTTATAAAAAAACTACTCACTATTTATAAAATATTTAGTTTAATAGCTCTGACGAAGCTACCTTCTTGTTTCTGATCTTGTTAATTGTCATAACTGTTAAAATTTGGGTTAGCAAAAACCCTCACTACATTGACAAACACAACATGATAGCCTAAAAAATAATGTTTGGTGTCCTTTGACTGAACCGATCAGACCATTCTTCTTACTGAGCCAATGGTTACTAGCGTTAGTTATCTATGCATGTTACGAGAATATGCAATGCCACAAATTGAACACTGGCAATCCAATGTTTATTTTCAACAAGGTGGTACACCTCCTCAATAAAGTTTAGATATTAGGGACTCCTACATGAGCAAATTGCTCAATGTTGGTTCCCTGGCAACCTTCGATTCTCTGACATTATGCACAACTTTCTTTGGAGGTTTGTCAAAGAAAGAATATATGCAACAAAGGTTATCAATATTAATGAACTAAAAAGAAGAACTGAAGCTGTAATTAATGCAATAAGTTCATATTCTTCATAATGTGTGGTGTGAAATTGAATATAGGTTTAAAACATTTATGTACCACAAAAGGTGCTCATGCGGAACTTTGAGTTATTAAGTGTTATAAACAAAACAGTTTGAGATGTCCTTTCAACTATAACATGTGCATGTAAATACATGGTTTTGTTATTTTTTTTATTAACACTGAAAACATGCAGAAAAATTTATGATCACCCTATGATTTTTAACTACAATGCAAAAGTCATACATAGATAATGAACTAAAACTAAGTATTAATGATAATAAAAAACTAAGTGTTGACTAGCAATAAATAAAAAGAAGTATACTGCTTTTAGATTCAACTATACAGACTCAAGGTCAGATTTTTCACCATAATAGTAAATTTAAATAAGACACAATGAGGCAAAAACTCAAATCTTCAAACGACAAACCGGTCTCAAGTCAATAATAACATTTCTACATTGCTATTTCCACTCATCATACATGAAATTATAAAACTGGGTAACTGACCACTGGAATTTATAATTACAGGTGAAATCAATTATTTTCAAGCAATGACAGTTTCCCAGTATTCTAGTCTGCATTACAACAACATAAACAGCTCACAAAACACCTTTTAAACAGCTTCATAATATACTTCCACAAATTAATATTTTTTAAACATTACTTTAAACCGATAGCCAGATGGAACCATATATGCTGAGATCAAGGAAGTTTTGAAAAAACAAATAGAAATTATTTTAAAAATTGAAAAATTTCAATGCAAGTTTATCTTCAGCAAACTTCAGGGTAACTATTTTCTCAACCTAGTATATCCATCTCACATTAAAAAAAAACCTGAAACTATACCTGGAAAAAGCATGTCCATAAATTGGCAATAAGCAGCTCCTGTACATAATTCTTCAATTTTGGTGAAACTAGAAGCTAAACAATCATTAACCCAAGCAAGCATGTCATGACGACTGAGATTCTCTGTAGTAACATTTGTAGAATATACATTCACTGCCATCTTTAGAATAACTGTTAACAATAAAAAACATGAAAAGTATAATTTACTGCATAATTTACATTGTCATAGTTTAATCTGGGGTTATTGTGGTTAATAGACGATAAACTACTTTTAAAACAAACAGGAAAATGACCAATTTAATAATTGTGCGTGCGCATGCACACACACGCATACACACACAACAGCACTGAAATAAACCAGATAAGTTTGTATTTCACAAATAATATAAAATATGTAAATGTAGACAGGCCTTGGAATAAAATAAAATTAACTTCACTTTGCCAGAAAAACACAATTCTTTTTATCAGAAGCCTTTTCCAAATCAATTCAGGATAAAACAACAACAAATTTTATGTTAAGTGTAACAATTTATTTTACTATACACAAAGAATAAAATTCCTTTTAAAATTACATTCTGCATCCTAATCAAAATTAATGAAACTATCAGAACTCAATTTTGATGGAAAAATGTAATACTGATTTTAAATGCATTTTTTAAGAAAAACAAACTTCAAATATATAATATATAAATTAATATGGAATTTTTTAAGTAAATCAGTGGTTGAAGGTCACGATGCACTTCCTCACAACATCCAACCCTGGTCATTCCCTTGCTAATTACTTCCAATATTATGGTTGATAATAAATAGCCTTGAATTTATCACACTCCAAAAGTTTGTGAACTCCACATAAATAAATGACCTTTAATTTTGATCACTAATATAATGAATACAGCGATTCAAATCCCATATTTTTATATGTAAAGCGGTCACACTCTATGAATTATGAGATGCTGATAGTGCAACAGTGAGGGGGCTTGACCGCAAAGAGATATAAAGTAGCTGAAAAAAAGGTGCAACCACATCGGAATGGAATCTCTTGAGAACCAGACTAAGGAATGAAGTTCAAGAAAAGGACAGCAGCAGTTTCAGCTGTTAAGGGTGTAGGTCAGGAAGTTGTAAACGTCATATCAACATCACTCAATCTTCAAGTACTGCACAGCTGAAAGCAATGAAAAACTACAGCTGTTTTTTTTCCATGTAGCTATCTGCATTTTCAGGTAACAAAGATGGAGGAGGTGCCTCCTTGGTAAAATATTCTGGAGGTAAACTAACCTGCTGTTCGGACCTCAAGATTGAGACTGGCAAGGAAGGGTTACCAGAAAATTAAAAAAATAACATTTTATAAGTTACTGAGTTTTGCACAATATAATTCATTAATTTACAACACCCAGGTAATAGAAAAATATACATGGGAAAAGCCAGGCAATATTACAAGGTATCAGATAAATTATATCATGGTTAAGCAAAAATTTAGAAATAAACTGGTAACTGCAAAGCATTTCTGCAGAGCAGATGTCGATAGCAACCACAATTTAGTGATAATGAAATGTAGATTGAGGTTAAAAAACCTGAAGAAAAGGTGTCAGATGAATCTGTGGAATTTAGAGAAGCTTGAGAAAGAGGAGTTAAAGAAGAATTTTGAGGAAATGGCAAGAGGTCTGAGTAAAAATAATAAGGTAGAGAATATAGAACAAGAATGGAGAGTGTAAAAAAGGAAATTCTTAAATCAGCAGACACGAACTTAGGCAAAACAAAGAGAATTGGTAGAACCTTGAATATCAGAGGATATATTGCAGTTGATGGATGAAAGAAGTATATGAATGCTAGTGACGAAGAAAGTAAAAGGAACTATCGACAGTTAAGTAATACTATAAACAGGAAGAGAAAATTACCAAAAGAAGAGTAGATTAAAGAAAAGTGTTCAAAAGTGGAAATAGAAATGATCATTGGTAAAATAGATAGCGCATACAGGAAAGTTAAATGAGAATTTTGTGATACATAAATTAAAATCTAATAATGCGTTAAATAAAGATGGTGCTCAGATTTATAATATAAAAGAAAAGGTTGATAGGTGGGCGAGTTATACAGTGGAAATGAATTAAAAACGTGTTATACAGGAAGTCTTCAAAGGGAGATTACAATACTAGACCTGAATTTAATAGAGCATTAAAAGGTTTAAAGGTTAAAAGGTGAATGGTAGTAAGGCCCCTGGAATAAATGGGATACCAGCAGAATTATTGTGTAGTGTAGGTGAGGAAGTGATAAATAGATTATAAAAACTGGTATGCAATATTTATGAAAAAGGGGAAGTTCCATCAGACTTCAAAAAGTGTTATCATCATGATTTCAAAGAAAACAGGAAAAGGTAAATGTGAAAAATACAGAACAATTAGCTTAACTACTCATGTATCAAAAATCTTAAATAGAATTCTGTACGGAAGAAATGAGAGGAGAGTGGAAGAAGTGTTAGAACACCAATTTGGTTTCATGAAAGTATGGGAACAGGGGAAGCAATTCTAGCACTCAGATTAATAGTAGAAGGAAGATTAAAGGAAAACAAATCAACATACATGGCATTTATATACTTAGAAATTTGATAATATATACTGAAATAAAATGTTCAACATTTAAAAAAATTTAGGGTTCAAGTATAGTGATAGAAGAAAAATTGCTAACATTTGCGGGAACCAAACTGCAACAGTAATATTAAAAAAAACAAACAAATGACAAGGATGTTTCCTATCCCTGTTACGTTTTAATCTTTGCATAGAACCAGCAGGTAATGATGTTAAAGCACAAATTTAGATCTGGAGTAATAGTGCAAGGTGAAAAAATAACAATGCTACGATACGCTGATGCTATAGTAATTCTAGCAGTTAAAAAGATTTAGAAGAAACATTTAATGGCACGGATGAAGTCCTGTGCAGAAATACAGCATGAAAATAACAAACAAAACAAGTAATGAAATGTAGTAGAAATTATGTAGATGGACCACTGAATATAGAAATACGAAGCGAAAAGATAATGGAGATAGAAGAATTTTGTTATTTGGGAAGTAGAATTACTAAACATGGGCAAAGCAGGAGGAATATAAATGCCGAACAGCACAGGCGAAACAAGCTTTCAGTCAGAAAAATAATTTGCTTATATCAAAAATTAATTTAAATGTCAGGAAAACGTTTTTGAAAGTTATGTTTGGAATGTAGCTTTATATGGAACCGAAACTTGACGATCACAGTACATGTGAAGAAAAGATTAGATGCATTTGAAATTTGGTGCTACAGGAGAATGTTAAAAATCAGATGTTTCGATAAAGTGACAAACTGATGAGGTGTTTTAGCAATTCTATGAAAAAATAAGTATTTGGAAAAATATGGTTAAAAGAAGAGACCAACTTATAGGCCATATATTAAGGCATCCTAGAATAGTCGGTTTAATACTGGAGGGGCAGGTAAATGAGAAAAATTTTGCAGGCAGGCAACAATTGGAATATGTAAAATTGTTGGAGATGTAGGAAGTATACCAAAAATTTAACAAATTGACACTAGATAGGGAATCTTGGATAGATGCATCAAACCAGTTAAATGACTGAAAACAAAAAAAAAAAAAAAAAAAAAATTAAGAGGCAAGAATGCTTTTTTCACAAGATATATATGTTAATGTAATAAACATCTAAATTTTAAGCTGCATCTATGTTATGGTTATTTTTTTTTGGAGGGCGAACAACACCTGAGCGTTACTATCGCCTGGATTGAATTTTTCGTATTAAAATCTAAAATTAAAACGGTAAATAAATAAGTTAAAAAATAAATGACCAGAATAAAAGACTAGAAACTAATTGACTAGAAAAGACTAACTACTAATATCACAGACAAAGAAAAGCCTAATACTACGTTAAAACAAAATATTGTCTATAACCTAACCTAAAAAAAAATCAGTAGAACTTAAAACTAATATCACAGAAAACTTAAAATCACAGTTACAGGTAGCTAAAAATCCAAAAGGGGTGTAAAACTCCCCCCCTTAACGGATAACAGAAATAAAACTATAGATTAAAAAATCCGTAAGGGGTGTATAAGGCCCCTTAACGGATAA